>JAYESA010000013.1:64282241-64377241 GCA_036927795.1 Iris macrosiphon
CCTTCCTTAATTATTTCTTCATGAGAGGCCCCAAGGGGTACATTGGACATTTTACAATTGCTTGGGGAAGGGGGCATGGCCGGCCTATATTAGAGGGGGGAAATTTCTCTCTCCTCTCATTCTCATTCCAAATCTAGATCTAGAATTCCCCACTCCCAAATTTCTTTCATTCCCATTCCAATTCTCCACCAAATTCATTCTAAATTCTTCCCAATTCACCATTAGAAAGTTGAGAAGCAAGGATCTAGAAGGAGGAAGCATGGATCTACAAAGAGGAGCAAGGATCTACAATTTGAAAGCAAGTTCATCTCAATTGGAGGTTTTATTGGGAATCCATCTCCCAATAGGTATAATTCAGTTTTTTCCATTAAAATAGCTTCTAAATCTGAGATTTAATCATGTAAAATCAACCTATATGTATGTACTACCCATAGGACTTTGTTTTGTGTTCATAGGAGATCCATGGAGAAAGTTATGGTACTTTTTGTGTCAATTTTGTTGGAATTCCGAATTTACATTTTTTTGTGTGTGTCAATTGATCCTATAGATCAATTGGACATGTACTTATGTGTTTGGGGCTTGTGTCGTGTCCATATTTGGGTACATGTGGTTCGTATCCCAACTATTTGGTGATACGTGTCATTTTGGGAGTTTCCCTCCGACACGGGACTTTGTACATATCGTATTTTGACACGGACACATAGATCTACTTTTGACACTTTAATTTATTTATAAATATTATTTGTGACTTGTTTGTGTCCTTCGGGGTACATTTGGTTGTGTGTTGGACTCGTGTCACATGCGTATCCTAGATCTAGTGGGATACGGTGTAAAACTTTCCAATTTGGTGTGTTTATGTGTAGATCTAATTATTTATGCTTTAAATTCTTCATTTATAATTAGTAAATATATATAGATATTATATATTCATTTTAGTGTATTTATTATGATGTTGTAGCATAGATCTATATTTTTATGTATTTTAATATGATGTATAAATATAGATATGTAGCTTTCTTGCATGCAATTATATATGTACTTATGTTAATAAAATATTTTATACATAAAGGTTTGTAAAATATATTTATGTGTTTAAAATGTGTGATTATATTATTTATAATTATTATATAATTATTTTTATATTAATGAATGTATTTTTATGTGTGCTTCTAGCCATGTAAAATACATACATTAATATGTGCATGTGTTTGGTATTTTAATTTTGTAAGTTTATATGTATGTATATATAAGTATATAGTTATTAAATTTGTTTTATATATATATATGCATTTTGATTTATATATGTATATATAGGTATTTTTGTGAGGTATAATACTAATAATAATATATTATTTTATTGGGTTTGTATATACATTATTAGAGTGTGCATTATTTGTATTATTAGTATACTTTGTGTGGGTATCAATTGGGATTTAATTTTGATTCCTAAATTGTTGTATTTTATTTCTATATTATTTATATAGATTTCTTGTGAGGTTGACCTTGGTTTGACCATGTTTGACTTTAGTTGACTTTAGAGTTGACCATAGTTGACTTTTAACTTAGAATTGATTTATTGACCTAAAAGTTGACTAGTTTGACTTGTTCTCTTTCCGGGACCTTGTATTAATGTGGTATTCCATATCTAGGTCTTCGAGGCACCGAGTCAGACATCTGTGAGACTATTCATTGGACTTCAAGCGAGTACATTCTCTGATAGTTTCTCATTTATGATATCCTCTATGTTCGTTGTATCTAGTGTAGATATACATGTTTCTCTTGACACTATGGTTACACGGATTGGTATATCCGGATCTCGTCATGAGATGTTATTCCTTGGTATATGGTGTATATGGTGCAAGTATTATTTTATTGGTTATCTTGTACATGTACAGACACCGATTTTCGGGAGGAGTTGCTCTCTTCTTGGGGAATCTAGTGTCATAGCATACCGTGGTTGGATCTATTATACCAGTTGGGGTGGGGAGTATTAGTATAGATATGTGATCAAATCCCTATTGAATAAAGTATTGGTAAGCGAATAGTGTTGATCATGCACCGCACGTATGATTAGCCAGGCCGCATTGTATCTTGCCCAAGCCGATCACATGTTAAGCTAGTACTCACACACTTAGTCATTAGTATTATTGTTTCATTGACATATTGTTCATTATTGTATTTCTTTCCAGTATTTTCTTATTGTCTATATATCTCTTGTATCTATTTTGTGCATCTTGTTTATCCACAGCTATTTACTGTTACATAGTTTTTATCATGGATTAGAACTGCTGTTAGAGATGTACTCTGCTCCTTTCCTAACTGGATATATTTTTCCAGATGACACTGAGGAGTACCCTACCTATTATGGACCCCAGGATGTTGTGGGTTTAGATTCTGAGACCCTGGCTCAAGAGGGACTTATCCCAACTGAGACAGTTGACCCTGGAGTTGTAGCTTTGTAGTATTGTAGTATTCTTTTGTACTGGATTTGTCTCCAGCTTATTTTGTTGCTCTTCAGACTCATTGATGTATTATTTTAAACTCATAAGTTGATGACTATTCTATTCTTATCTGATTCGTGTTCATTCTATCTTAGTTCTGTGATTGAGTACACTATCTTTTGGTGGTTCATTATATTAGATAGACTTTCTAGACAGCGTTCTACCGCCGATTCTGCGGCGTAGGCTGGGCGTTGTTTCCGACTAGTACCCTTACCCCGGGTGCGGGTCGTGATACGTTTTTGGTGGTGGCCCATGCAGGTCTAGCTTCACAAGTATGTGATGTCGTGGTAGTGCGACAACTTAGTTGTACTACTGCGAGCCTGCGATAGGATATAGGATATAGGCTGAGATACTCAATCACATCTAGGAAAATTCTTTTAATTCAACTATTCTCCTTTGACATTGATACTTGATCCCTTAAACTGTCCTTTCCTTGATGTCTTACATCTTGTGCCATATTGATTCTCATTCCGTCTTTTTATGAGACATACTCGGAGATACTTGCGGAGGCACGCAAGGTTAAGCGGGATCTGGGTTTGAAGACCAAGAGAGACCGTGATTCTTTTCTGGGGGCCAACGGCAGTACAGTATCTGCCAAACGTCCTCATTTCCAGTCCAGACCTTTCCAGCAGCCACAGCAGAACCAGACTCCAGCTAGAGCACCTTTTCACCAGGCACCTCAGCAGCAGAGACAGTTACAGCAAGCTCCATGCAACTTTTGCAAGAAGCCCGGCCACATCTGGGAAGTTTGCAGGAGGAGGCTAGGAGTTTGTTTGTATTGTGGTACTGAAGGGCATCAATCAAGGGAGTGTCCTCGTCGTGCAGTTCAGGGAGCAGCTCCAGCTCCGAGGACACAGACGAGACCACCTGCAGCACAGCCGAGGGGACCGCTTCCGACACAGCAGCAGCATTTTGTCCAGCATCAACAGCAGTAAGGTGCTCGACAAGGACGAGCGTTTGCTATGACCGTCGAAGAGAAGGAACCCACAGGAGATGTTATCGCAGGTTCTATTCTTCTTGATTCCATTCTAGCTTTAGCTTTGTTTGATAGTGGTGCTTCCCATAGTTTTGTATCTGTTTCTTTTGCTCTGAAGCATGGTTTGGTAGCTGAGTCTTTGCTTAGGACTTGCATGATCATGACCGGGGGAGGTATTATCCTGGTTAATGATATTTGCAAGGATCGGAGAGTTACTTTGGGAGGCCGGGAGTTGAGTGCGTGTCTACTTGTAATGCCACTTTCGAGCTACGATATTGTACTTGGGATGGATTGGTTGAGTAGGCACCGTGCTAGCATAGACTGTAGAGGAGGTAGAGTTTTGTTTGGTCCGCCAGGAGAGCCAGAGTTTGAGTTTACTAGAGGAGCTGCGGAGCAGGAAGAAGGCACTATTTGTGGAGCTATAGTGGAAGACAAGGAGTTGCCGCACCAGTTGATAGCAGAATTTTTGGATGTGTTTCCTGAGAAATTGCCAGGATTGCCACCAGATCGAGATGTTGAATTTTCTATAGACTTGGTGCTAGGTGCAGAACCAATTTCGCAGCATGTCTATAGAGTAAACAATAGCGAGCTGGTCGAGTTAAAGAAGCAGGTGGACGAATTGCAGGATAAGGGGTTTATCAGATCAAGTTCTTCACCATGGGGAGCCCCGGTATTGTTTGTACCGAAGAAGGATGGATCGGTGCGTATGTGCATTGATTACAGGGCTTTGAATAATCTCACTATCAAGAATAAGTATCCTTTGCCACGGATTGATGATCTGTTTGATCAGTTGAGTGGTGCGAAGATATTTTCTAAGATAGATTTGAGATCAGGCTACCATCAGGTGAAGGTGAAGCCGGAGGACATACTGAAGACTGCTTTTAGAACTCGGTATGGTCAGTACGAGTTTATGGTGATGCCGTTTGGTTTGACTAATGCACCGGCGGTATTTATGAACTTGATGAACAAGGTGTTCCACCAGTACCTTGACAAGTTCGTGGTGGTGTTCATCGACGACATACTCATATACTCGAGGATACCGGAGGAGCATGAGAAGCATTTGAGGATTGTGTTGGATGTGCTGAGGAAGAAGAAGTTGTATGGAAAGTTGTCCAAATGTGAGTTTTTCTTGGACAATGTAGAATTCTTGGGGCATGTTGTGACTGGTGATGGTATTTCAGTGGATCCGAAGAAGATTTCAGCAGTAGAATCTTGGAAGACTCCGAGTTCGGTAGCAGAGATCAGGAGTTTCTTGGGATTGGCAGGCTACTACAGGAAGTTTGTGCAAGATTTTTCGAGGATTGCCGAGCCGATGACCAGACTCACAAGGAAGGATGTTGAGTTTGTTTGGACGGAGGATTGCCAGGTTGCTTTTGAAGAGTTGAAGAAGAGGTTGACGTCTGCTCCTATTTTGACGTTGCCATCAGGATCCGGAGGTTTCACTATTTATAGTGATGCATCGAGAAAGGGTTTAGGTTGTGTTCTTCAGCAGCATGGAAAAGTGATTGCCTATGCATCCAGGCAATTGCGTCCTCATGAAAAGAATTATCCTACCCATGATTTGGAGTTGGCAGCTGTCATATTCGCCCTGAAGTTGTAAAAATATTATTTGTACGGAGAGCGTGTGGAGATCATCACAGACCACAAAAGCTTGAAGTACGTTTTCACGCAGAAGGAGTTGAACATGAGGCAGCGTCGGTGGTTGGAACTGATGAAGGATTTTGATATCTCTTTACAATATCATCCTGGGAAAGCCAATGTAGTTGTCGATGCTTTGAGCAGGTATCCGGTAGCTATGTTCTTAACGCAGGATCGATATTTATTGGAGGACTTGGAGAGCTTGGGCATTGAGGTGATTATTCCTGGGTGTGCTGTCACGCCCCAGTCCCAAAATACCGAGGGACTGGACACGTGGCAATGGCCAGCAGCATACACCGATGGACAAACCCAATTTAATGGATCCATCGGGCATACTTAAGCTGTATTACATCAGTCAGGGTTTTACTATTCTCATCCACAGATATAAGATAGCAACATCAGCAAAGAAATATAATAAACATCAACCAGTCCAAGTAAATAAAATCGGGGAACAACCCGATATTAGTCTGTTACAATGTTCTCATAAACAGAAATTAAAAAGTTTAATTAAACAGGAAATAAAGACTATTTGTCATAACGACTGAGCATGGCGAAGCAATTGTTCAGGAGAAGTCCTCAGCGATCTCCTCGTCCTCAGGTTCTGGTACTGTTCCGAGAAGTGCACCTGTTCCGTAGACCTCTGGATAAACTTCGTCTGCAAGTCCTGGGGACATAATCCGGATCCAGGTCCTCAGGGGACATAGCAAGGTACAAGAAAGCACAAGCCAAAATAAATGCAGTAAAGTAAATAAGAGAACAATAGGGTCAACTATATAACCTTCTATGTGAAATGCAAGTTGAGAGCATCACTAGAACTTAGGCTGATACCACTACAAGCTCTGTGTCGGGGAGCCGGTAGCAGCTATACTATGAATTTTACTATGTGTTTACTATGAATTATATTTATATAATCAGCCTGTAGCCTGTGTGTCTCTCCCCACCCAATGTAATCATACATATCATGTCCACGATGTCTCATGTCCACGTCACGTACGATCATATCTAATGCAGTAAGTCATACTATGTCTATGAACATAATGTCTAGGAATGTAATGTCTAAGTCATAAATCCTGGAACCTACACAGAATCACCTTGAATATTTCAGGAAGATCCTGTCTCATGCTCTGTGTCAGGTGTCCTGGGTAATAAGTACTTGATAGGGCAAGTACAAGAATATAAATGTCACGATATCCATCTCTAAATGACATTGCCCAACCCCGCGTACGGTGTTGGCACCCGACTATGATCGGACGCTAAGCAAGTCACACGGCCCTAGGGTTGAGCAAGTACAACAATCACAAGAAAATAAATCTAGAGAAAATGAATCATTAAACTGCATTTATGGCAAGGTACACTTGCCTAGGTTTTCAGCTCCAAGTGTAGCTCTGGCAATAGCTGGATTTGCAGGCAGTACTCCGGCTGCTGAAACAAACATCACCATTAGATCCAGAAAATATTAATCAGCTAGGAATGCCTGTCCTTGAGTCCAATTTGGAGACAAGGGCAAAAACGTCATTTTCGGGTCAAGGCGGGGTCCAAATGTGGGCCGCTTTGCACCGAAAAATGCATCAGGGTCAAAGGTCTCAAAAATAGTCCAACTTAGTGTCAATAGGTCAGGAACGATGATACGAACCCAACGGAACTTCCAGAATTGGATTCCGATGAGCCGTTCTCAAAATCGCCCGTCGGGTGGAGCCTATGGGGCCCACTACACGCGATTTTGTCAACGTTCTCAGAATCGAACCAAACTTGACCCACAGGACCAGCGTATTGCTACGAGTCCGATGGTGCAAGTTTTGTCTCGATCCGACGTGTGTACACTAAGTTACAGCAAGATTCAGAAAAGTCAGATACGGAACGATGTCCGCGGATACGCACTGATTCCGGTGTGCACGCACATCCGAATCAGCTTCTACGAAATTCCGCACGTCCGTATCAACGACGCACACGTATCTGTGAAGACCGCACGCGACCAAGTCGTCCCGTTTGGCGGGGCGTACTTAGTTCCGGGGTGAAACAGGGTCGTTGGTTTTCCTGTTTTTGGATCGCGGTGTGCGATCACCACAGGACGCGATGCCCCGAGCGGTTTGTCCGGACACCGAGAGGGTCATACAGGCTTCGCGATACAATTTACGAAACTGAAAACGGGTAACCGGGCAGAGAGTTACGAGTACCTGAACAGGGTCTTGAAACAGCGTATCCTTCGTGTCCAATTCGTGTCCGACACGAAACACAAAGCTAGGGTTAGGTTCACTGTGTCCGGGTCTGAGGATCCTGTGTCCGTGTCTACTGTTGGCGGACACAGCAGAGGAGGCTCAGGGCTGTGCTTGGCCGGAGCTGGGCTGACCACGGCGGCGAGGCGGAGAGCTGGGTTTGCTGGAGAGGCTCCGGCGAGTTTCGACGGCGTCAATGCGGGTAAGGGTTCAGGAAAAGGCTCGGGGTCTGCTCGGTTGGCGAAGACGGAGGAGCCTGGCTGGAGGGCGGTGGGGCTCGCGGTGCTGGCCGGAATGATGGAGACCGTGAGGCGAGGGCGGCCGGACACGGTGAGGTGGCGGGTCGTCGATCGTGAGGGGTTCAAGGGCGGCTGGGTCAGATTTATAGGGAGAGAAAAGGAGAGGGAGAGGCGGCCGACGGGTTACGGGAGAGGAAGGGGAAGAGCTCGGGGGTTTCGGGGAAGCCGAAGAAGAAGCGTCGCCGGCGGCCACGGCGGCTGATCGGCCGCCGGAGAAGAGGAATCGGGGAAGAAGGAGAAGGGATTTTGGGGGTTAGGGTTTGCACGGGTCGGGTCATTGACGGGTCGGGTTGGATTGAACCCGGATCCGACCCGTTAGGCCTAGGGCGGTTTGGGTCAGAGAACCCGGTCCGGTTTGGTTCGGCTTGGGTTGGTTTATTAAATAAACCCGATTTTATGTTGGTTTAATTAATTACTTAGTATTTAGGGCTTTAAAAATCCATCCGGGGTCTAATAAATTCTCGGAAAATTGCCCTAGGTCTAGTTTTCTATTTTACACCATAAAATATTATTTTCATAATATTTTAATATTATTTATTAATATTTAAAAATCCTTTTATAATTAAAGAACATGAATTTAATTCCAGAAAAATCCAAGAAAATTACAGAAAATTCAGAAAAATCCAAATTTATAAATTTTTTGAAAATCAGGGGGATTACAATCTACCCCCTTAAGAGGATTGCGTCCTCACAATCAAAGAATAACCGGTCAACAGAGATGACACGGTTGCAACCATTGTTCAAAGCACATCGAAATTAAGGAGCACCTAGAAAAATTATTTTTTCTAAGCTTATAAAATTTCCTGAATGTAGAAAATTTAAAAAATTACAGTTTTAGAAAACCAACTTTATCCTTCAAAATTTATCAGGTTATCATTGATAAGCATTCTATGTTATTCAAAAATACTTTTAGGTTATCCCTAAATTAGCAAGTTTAAAATTACTAGATGATCACTAGATTATCTATTATCAGCAAGTTAAAATTATCAAGTTAAGTCTAGGGTCACGAACCAGCAGGCACGAAATATAACAATACTAGAAACAAAAAACTATAAAAACTTACGCGCACTAGCTACTCCTTGGTTCTGCGCGTCTTCCAAAGTCATCGCGAAAACTTGGCCGCGTCCTGGTGGATTCCTCTGTTGTTGCTGCTGCTGCTGGGCTTGTTGGAAGAGTGCCGCTTGTGGTGCCAATGGTGGCCTTGGTTGATACCCTCCTGGTGCTGGTAGAGCTTGTTGGTTTGCTCTTGGTTCTCCTCCTCGATGATAAGGACAATCCTTGGCTAAGTGTTGATTGGTCCCGCAAATCAAGCATAATCCCAACTTGCATCTGCAGTCCTTCTCAGTATGGCCTACCTTGCCACAGTATTGACATGTAGGTAATATCTGCGGAGAGGCTCTGGTTGGCTGGTGTATATGAGGCCTCTTTGCAGCTTCTTCTTGTGGTGCTCTGGCTGACGTGGAAGACCGTTTCAGACTGGTCTCTCTCCTGGTGACGCGTTCCATGCGTCGGGCTGCAGCGAGAACGTCCGAGTACGAAGTGGGTGCGACAGATCCAATCAATTTCTGTAGCTCGATGTTGAGTCCGTCGAAAAACTTCTCGGCCTTCTCTACTTCTGTAGGGATCAAGGTAGGTACGAAGCGACTCAGACGAATGAACTCGGCGTTGTATTCTTCCACCGTCATAGCTTCCTGAGTGAGGCGATTGAATTTGTCCCTCAGTTCTGATCGAGCGATGGCCGGAATGTACATCTCTTGAAAGAGTCTGGAGAACTCTTCCCAAGTGACTCGGTCTGGTCCGAGCCTGTTCTCTTCAGATATCCACCAGTGATGGGCATTGTCCGTCAACTGCATCCTGACGACGGTCATCCAACGTTCTCTTGGAAGTTCAGCTGCTTCCAACTGGTGTTGTATGTTGGTGAGCCACTCATGAACTTCGGTTGGTCCTTCTTTGCCCGAAAAGGTACGGGGCTTGAGTTGACGGAAATCAGTGATAGATCCCATCGCTGGTCGCCTAGCTTGTGGGTTCACTTGCTCCAATGCGTTTACTAGGCTGGTTCTTAGGTACTCTGCCTCCTGACGATGTGCCTCCTGTTGAACTTGCTGTTGGGCTTGCATCATGGCATAAAATATCTGGAACATCTGCTGCCCGTCCATTGCTTGCCCTGGTGGAAAGACAGGCATCTGTGGAGGGAACTGCGGCGGAGGTGGGATATCATCGCGCCTGAACCTTGAGTTATGATGTTCAGCTTGACCACCTTGAGAGGATTGCCCTCTGTTCTCTGGTGTAACTCCATCTCCATAGGTAACCACAGTGTCTTGTGGCGTACTCAAAGGAATTTTATCTTCAATTCTTGGATCCATCTTTCTGCATCCAAAATAAAATATAAGAAGCGCACAAGATTCAAGGCAGGATGCAAATCAAAAATTAATTCGAGTACGATACAGATATCAAGAACGTTTTCAAGCAAGTGGATGAGATCCTAAAAACTTATCCTATCTTATTGCAGGCTTGTTCGGTCCCTAAGTTGAAACCGAACAATTTAGTCGTAGACCTGCATGGGCCACCACAAAAACCATGTCACGCCCCAGTCCCAAAATACCGAGGGACTGGACACGTGGCAATGGCCAGCAGCATACACCGATGGACAAACCCAATTTAATGGATCCATCGGGCATACTTAAGCTGTATTACATCAGTCAGGGTTTTACTATTCTCATCCACAGATATAAGATAGCAACATCAGTAAAGAAATATAATAAACATCAACCAGTCCAAGTAAATAAAATCGGAGAACAACCCGATATTAGTCTGTTACAATGTTCTCATAAACAGGAATTAAAAAGTTTAATTAAACAGGAAATAAAGACTATTTGTCATAACGACTGAGCATGGCGAAGCAATTGTTCAGGAGAAGTCCTCAGCGATCACCTCGTCCTCAGGTTCTGGTACTGTTCCGAGAAGTGCACCTGTTCCGTAGACCTCTGGATAAACTTCGTCTGCAAGTCCTGGGGACATAATCCGGATCCAGGTCCTCAGGGGACATAGCAAGGTACAAGAAAGCACAAGCCAAAATAAATGCAGTAAAGTAAATAAGAGAACAATAGGGTCAACTATATAACCTTCTATGTGAAATGCAAGTTGAGAGCATCACTAGAACTTAGGCTGATACCACTACAAGCTCTGTGTCGGGGAGCCGGTAGCAGCTATACTATGAATTTTACTATGTGTTTACTATGAATTATATTTATATAATCAGCCTGTAGCCTGTGTGTCTCTCCCCACCCAATGTAATCATACATATCATGTCCACGATGTCTCATGTCCACGTCACGTACGATCATATCTAATGCAGTAAGTCATACTATGTCTATGAACATAATGTCTAGGAATGTAATGTCTAAGTCATAAATCCTGGAACCTACACAGAATCACCTTGAATATTTCAGGAAGATCCTGTCTCATGCTCTGTGTCAGGTGTCCTGGGTAATAAGTACTTGATAGGGCAAGTACAAGAATATAAATGTCACGATATCCATCTCTAAATGACATTGCCCAACCCCGCGTACGGTGTTGGCACCCGACTATGATCGGATGCTAAGCAAGTCACACGGCCCTAGGGTTGAGCAAGTACAACAATCACAAGAAAATAAATCTAGAGAAAATGAATCATTAAACTGCTTTTATGGCAAGGTACACTTGCCTGGGTTTTCAGCTCCAAGTGTAGCTCTGGCAATAGCTGGATTTGCAGGCAGTACTCCGGCTGCTGAAACAAACATCACCATTAGATCCAGAAAATATTAATCAGCTAGGAACGCCTGTCCTTGAGTCCAATTTGGAGACAAGGGCAAAAACATCATTTTCGGGTCAAGGCGGGGTCCAAATGTGGGCCGCTTTGCACCGAAAAACGCGTCAGGGTCAAAGGTCTCAAAAATAGTCCAACTTAGTGTTAACAGGTCAGGAACGATGATACGAACCCAACGGAACTTCCAGAATTGGATTCCGATGAGCCGTTCTCAAAATCGCCCGTCGGGTGGAGCCTGTGGGGCCCACTACACGCGATTTTGTCAACGTTCTCAGAATCGAACCAAACTTGACCCACAGGACCAGCGTATTGCTACGAGTCCGATGGTGCAAGTTTTGTCTCGATCCGACATGTGTACACTAAGTTACAGCAAGATTCAGAAAAGTCGAATACGGGACGATGTTCGCGGATACGTACTGATTCTGGTGTGCACGCACATCCGAATCAGCTTCTGCGAAATCTCGCACATCCGTATCAACGACGCGCACGTATCTGTGAAGACCGCACGCGACCAAGTCGTCCCGTTTGGCGGGGCGTACTTAGTTTTGGGATGAAACAGGGTCGTTGGTTTTCCTATTTTTGGATCGCGGTGTGCGATCACCACAGGATGCGATGCCCCGAGCGGTTTGTCCGGGCACCGAGAGGGTCATACAGGCTTCGCGATACAATTTACGAAACTAAAAACGGGTAACCGGGCAGAGAGTTACGAGTACCTGAACAGGGTCTTGAAACAGCGTATCCTTCGTGTCCAATTCGTGTCCGACACGAAACACAAAGCTAGGGTTAGGTTCACTGTGTCCGGGTCTGAGGATCATGTGTCCGTGTCTACTGTTGGTGGACACAGCAGAGGCGGCTCAGGGCTGTGCTTGGCCGGAGCTGGGCTGACCACGGCGGTGAGGCGGAGAGCTGGGTTTGCTGGAGAGGCTCCGGCGAGTTTCGACGGCGTCAATGCGGGTAAGGGTTCAGGCAAAGGCTTGGGGTCTGCTCGGTTGGCGAAGACGGAGGAGCCTGGCTAGAGGGCGGCGGGGCTCGTGGTGCTGGCCGGAATGATGGAGACCGTGAGGCGAGGGCGGCCGGACACGGTGAGGTGGCGGGTCGTCGATCGTGAGGGGTTCAAGGGCGGCTGGGTCAGATTTATAGGGAGAGAAAAGGAGAGGGAGAGGCGGCCGACGGGTTACGGGAGAGGAAGGGGAAGAGCTCGGGGGTTTCGGGGAAGCCGAAGAAGAAGCGTCGTCGGCGGCCACGGCGGCTGATCGGCCGCCGGAGAAGAGGAATCGGGGAAGAAGGAGAAGGGATTTTGGGGGTTAGGGTTTGCACGGGTCGGGTCATTGACGGGTCAGGTCGGATTGAACCCGGATCCGACCCGTTAGGCCTAGGGCGGTTTGGGTCAGAGAACCCGGTCCGGTTTGGTTCGGCTTGGGTTGGTTTATTAAATAAACCCGGTTTTATGTTGGTTTAATTAATTACTTAGTATTTAGGGCTTTAAAAATCCATCCGGGGTCCAATAAATTCCCGAAAAATTACCCTAGGTCTAGTTTTCTATTTTACACCATAAAATATTATTTTCATAATATTTTAATATTATTTATTAACATTTAAAAATCCTTTTGTAATTAAAGAACATGAATTTAATTCCAGAAAAATCCAAGAAAATTACAGAAAATTCAGAAAAATCCAAATTTATAAATTTTTTGAAAATCAGGGGGATTACATGTGCTATGCAGATGTGGGGATTACAGATATACTCAGATTTGATGGACAGGATTAAGGCAGCACAGTATGATGATGTATCTTTGAGGAGTATCAGAGCTCAGGTGAGAGCAGGATTGGAGGATGATTTCACTATTGCAGAGGATGGATCTTTGAGGCATAGAGTTAGATTGTGTGTGCCGAATGGGGAGTTGCGAGAGGAGGTATTGCAGGAAGCGCATCACTCTCAGTATTCCATACATCCAGGTGCTAACAAGATGTATCGGGATATGCGAGAGAGTGTGTGGTGGTATGGCATGAAGAGGGAAGTGGCACAGTTTGTATCCAGATGCTTGGTGTGCCAGCAGGTGAAAGCCGAGAGGCAGAGGCCAGGAGGTTTACTTCAGCCATTACCCATTCCAGAGTGGAAGTGGGAACACATTACTATGGATTTTGTGTCCGGACTTCCACGATCTCCAGGAGGGAAAGACGCGATTTGGGTCATTGTTGATAGGTTGACCAAGTCGGCCCACTTTTTGCCTTTCAAGGTGGGTTTATCTACGGAGAAGCTGGCAGAGATGTATGTGAGGCAGATTGTTAGGATACATGGAGTTTCCGTCAGCATAGTCTCAGATCAGGATAGTCGTTTCACTTCTCATTTCTGGAGGAGTTTGCAGGAGAGTTTGGGCACTCAGCTCAAATTCAGTACTGCATATCATCCCCAGACAGATGGGCAGTCAGAGAGGACTATCCAGACTCTCGAGGATATATTGCGCACTTGTGTACTAGATTTTGGGGTTCTTAGGAGGACCATCTCCATTTGGTAGAGTTTGCTTACAACAACAGTTACCAGGCCAGTATAGAGATGTCACCTTTTGAAGCTCTATATGGTCGGAGGTGTCGTACTCCTTTGTCTTGGGACGATGTTGGAGAGAGAGTTTTGCTTGGGCCAGAGATGGTTGTGGATGCAGCGGAGAAGGTTTAGTTGATCAGAGACAGACTTCGAGTGGCGCAGGATAGACAGCGGCATGGGGCCGATAGCCATCGGAGACCTTTGGAGTTCGAGGTATAGTTTAAATTTTGTTTGTGCTTGTTCTTGTTTGTTATAGAATAAGTTCTTAAGATGGTGTTTTGTTCTAGGTGGGTGGTTTGGTATTTCTGAGGATTTCTCCGACACGAGGCACGATTCGCTTCGGTGGAGGCGGAAAGCTTAGTCCGCGATTCATCGAACTTTCACTATTCTAGAGAGGGTCGGTGCAGTTGCTTATAGACTAGACTTACCACCTGCATTGGAGGGCGTGCATAACGTATTTCATGTGTCGCAGTTCAGACGATACGTGGCAGATCCTAGTCATGTATTGGATCACTCAGAGATAGAGGTGGGCCCTACTCTTAGCTATCCAGAGCAGCCAGTTGAGATTCTGGATCGAAGAGAGAAGGTGCTGAGGAACCAGACTATTCCTTTGGTACGCGTCGCATGGAGGCATCACTCTCCGGGGGAGTCTACCTGGGAGAGAGAGGATGACATGCGAGAGCGTTATCCATATTTGTTTGTACCTTGAGGTATGTTATTTTCTAGTTATATTCTGTTCATTAGTTAATTGTGATTCTTTAGTTCTGTTCTGTGATTTTTTTGGGGGTAGTTTTCATCTTAAAATTTCGAGGACAAAATTATTTTAAGGAGGGTAGACTTGTCACTACCATATTTTAGGAAAAAGGGTATTTTAGTAATTTCCTATTTAAATAAATATTGTGCATGGTAAATAATTTTTGTTGTATTATTTAATTATTGTTGGATGTTATTTAATTATTTTGGACTTATTTTAGTGGACCCAACTAGTGTAGTTTGGACCCATGGACCAACATGAATTAAATAGTAGATTTAACCCATTTAGAAAGCCCATAGTTAAGGAAATGGATTAAATTAATTAAGTGATTAGACTAGAAGCTTCCTTCCTTAATTATTTCTTCATGAGAGGCCCCAAGGGGTACATTGGACATTTTATAATTGCTTGGGGAAGGGGCATGGCCGGCCTATATTAGAGGGGAGGAAATTTCTCTCTCCTCTCATTCTCATTCCAAATCTAGATCTAGAATTCCCCACTCCCAAATTCCTTTCATTTCCATTCCAATTCTCCACCAAATTCATTCCAAATTCTTCCCAATTCACCATTAGAAAGTTGAAAAGCAAGGATTTAGAAGGAGAAAGCATGGATCTACAAAGAGGAGCAAGGATCTATAATTTGGAAGCAAGTTCATCTCAATTGGAGGTTTCATTGGAAATCCATCTCCCAATAGGTATAATTTAGTTTTTTCCATTAAAATAGCTTCTAAATCTGAGATTTAAACATGTAAAATTAACCTATATGTATGTACTACCCATAGGACTTTGTTTTGTGTTCATAGGAGACCCATGGAGAAAGTTATGGTGCTTTTTGTGTCAATTTTGTTGGAATTCCGAATTTACATTTTTTTGTGTGTGTCAATTGATCCTATAGATCAATTGGACATGTACTTATGTGTTTTGGGCTTGTGTCGTGTCCATATTTGGGTACATGTGGTTCGTATCCCAACTATTTGGTGATATGTGTCATTTTGGGGGTTTTCCTCCGACACGGGACTTTGTACATGTCGTATTTTGACACGGACACATAGATCTACTTTTGACACTTTGATTTATTTATAAATATTATTTGTGACTTGTTTGTGTCCTTCGGGGTATATTTGGTTGTGTGTTGGACTCGTGTCACATGCGTATCCTAGATCTAGTGGGATACGGTGTGAAACTTTCCAATTTGGTGTGTTTATGTGTAGATCTAATTATTTATGCTTTAAATTCTTCATTTATAATTAGTAAATATATATATATATTATATATTCATTTTAGTGTATTTATTATGATGTTGTAGCATAGATCTATATTTTTATGTATTTTAATATGATGTATAAATATAGATATGTAGCTTTCTTGCATGCAATTATATATGTACTTATGTTAATAAAATATTTTATACATAAAGGTTTGTAAAATATATTTATGTGTTTAAAATGTGTGATTATATTATTTATAATTATTATATAATTATTTGTATATTAATGAATGTATTTTTATGTGTGCTTCTAGCCATGTAAAATACATACATTAATATGTGCATGTGTTTGGTATTTTAATTTTGTAAGTTTATATGTATGTATATATAAGTATATAGTTATTAAATTTGTTTTATATATATATATGCATTTTGATTTATATATGTATATATAGGTGTTTTTGTGAGGTATAATACTAATAATAATATATTATTTTATTGGGTTTGTATATACATTATTAGAGTGTGCATTATTTGTATTATTAGTATACTTTGTGTGGGTATCAATTGGGATTTAATTTTGATTCCTAAATTGTTGTATTTTATTTCTATATTATTTATATAGATTTCTTGTGAGGTTGACCTTGGTTTGACCATGTTTGACTTTAGTTGACTTTAGAGTTGACCATAGTTGACTTTTAACTTAGAATTGATTTATTGACCTAAAAGTTGACTAGTTTGACTTGTTCTCTTTCCGGGACCGTGTATTAATGTGGTATTCCATATCTAGGTCTTCGAGGCACCGAGTCAGACATCTGTGAGACTATTCATTGGACTTCAGGCGAGTACATTCTCTGATAGTTTCTCATTTATGATATCCTCTATGTTCGTTGTATCTAGTGTAGATATACATGTTTCTCTTGACACTATGGTTACACGGATTGGTATATTCGGATCTCGTCATGAGATGTTATTCCTTGGTATATGGTGTATATGGTGCAAGTATTGTTTCATTGGTTATCTTGTACATGTACAGACACCGATTTTCGGGAGGAGTCGCTCTCTTCTTGGGGAATCTAGTGTCATAGCATACCGTGGTTGGATCTATTATACCAGTTGGGGGTGGGGAGTATTAGTATAGATATGTGATCAAATCCCTATTGAATAAAGTATTGGTAAGCGAATAGTGTTGATCATGCACCGCACGTATGATTAGCCAGGCCGCATTGTATCTTGCCCAAGCCGATCACATGTTAAGCTAGTACTCACACACTTAGTCATTAGTATTATTGTTTCATTGGCATATTGTTCATTATTGTATTTCTTTCCAGTATTTCCTTATTGTCTATATATCTCTTGTATCTATTTTGTGCATCTTGTTTATCCACAGCTATTTACTGTTACATAGTTTTTATCATGGATTAGAACTGCTGTTAGAGATGTACTCTGCTCCTTTCCTGACTGGATATATTTTTCCAGATGACACTGAGGAGTACTCTACCTATTATGGACCCCAGGATATTGTGGGTTTAGATTCTGAGACCCTGGCTCAAGAGGAACTTATCCCAACTGAGACAGTTGACCCTGGAGTTGTAGCTTTGTAGTATTGTAGTATTCTTTTGTACTGGATTGGTCTCCAGCTTATTTTGTTGCTCTTCAGACTCATTGATGTATTATTTTAAACTCATGAGTTGATGACTATTCTATTCTTATCTGATTCGTGTTCATTCTATCTTAGTTCTGTGATTGAGTACACTATCTTTTGGTGGTTCATTATATTTGATAGACTTTCTAGACAGCGTTCTACCGCCGATTCTGTGGCGTAGGCTGGGCGTTGTTTCCGACTAGTACCCTTACCCCGGGTGCGGGTCATGACAGTTGCGACCCTGGTTTTGAGGAGGAGCACGTCCCAGCCGAGGAGACGCCGCTAGTGCCTTAGTATAGCTAGGTGGGTTTCACTGGGTTGCTCCCAGTTGGTGTTTTGGATGACTGTATTATTATTATTTTTGTTATTGTGAGATGTTATAGACTTTTAGACTTGGACTGTATATTTGGATATTGTACTTGCTCTCTTTGTTTCTTTGTTTCTTTGTTGATATCTTATCGTGCTTTCCTTAGTTATTGTGATTGAGTTTATATATATTATGATGTTGCCCTCCTTTTGGAGAGGTTATCTTAACAGGTTATTGTGAGATATATATAGTTGTGACCTAGAACGGACCTAGACAGCGTTCTACCGCCGATTCTGCGGCGTAGGCTGGACGTACCCACGACTCATGCCCGATTTTTCGGGCGCGGGTCATGACAGTAGTAGTAGTAGTAGTAGTAGTAGTAGTAGTAGTAGTAGTAGGTCTGTATAGGTCCTGTCAAGGTACCTGCAACACTATAGGGCCCGAAGCGTAAGCAACGGTAGCACGTATTATGTGGTATCCCAACGGTATGGTAGATTCTCCCCGATCCCCATGTATCTCGCATCTCATGTCCATAACACGCAAGACAAGTACTAACTATGTCTCGAGCTAAGAAAAATGATTCAATCAAGTCAACTAGTCACATATCACGAGTCATGTCCTAACACAGAAGTCGGAATCTTCGAATATCTCAAGTAAGGATTATGTACATGAGGGCCGTGTACATTGTCCTAAGGTATATTGTGCAAGAGTTGCACGTATAGGGTATACGATAATAATGTAGTCTAACGATACCCGATTCTGCGTACGGAAGTCGACACCCAAATACACTTCGGATGCTTAGTATCGTAACGGTCCTAGGGTCACAACAAGTACAAGCAAAGAACTAGAAAGAGAATCAACAACTAGTAGTAGCAATAAGAACAAAATACTGGAAGAAAGGCAAGGTACACTTGTGTGTTGTCTGCTGCTGCGGTACCGTCTGACTGGTGTCCTCAACCGGCGATACAATGAATCCAAGTTGTACTATTATAACATATTCTAATCAATACACCATTTAATATGATTAACATAAAAGAATAGGATTGTTCGCACGACGTCAACTAGTGTGGTGACATTTATGCCAACGATCCAACAGTTACGGGTCATGGGCCAACGTGTCAATAATCACGTACCATGGCACTTTTTAGTACGTTGTAGGGTCTCGTTCATTGTATTTTCTTACATATATATAGGTACCTACATGAGTTCCGACACGTGTAATCTTATATATATGCGATACGACACGATGTCCTGAAACTTACAACAACGCTAAACTATATCTCGAACATGCATGTCGTCTCTCAAAAACGCATGTTGACATCCATTAATACTGAATTAAAATAATTTAAATTCTGTAATTATGGTTTATTTATTGAAAATTTTACCGAAATAGTACCGTTGCACGCACAAAGTTCTGTTGCGCGTCAACTAGGTGTTCTAGCTACTTTGGCAACTAGTTTGTGCATGCAAGGTTGCCAACTTGCATGAAAGATTCATTGAACATATAAAATATAATAATTAATATTTTGGAAATTATTAATTAATTTCTGGAAATTTATATTTAAATAATAAAATGGCAACATCTATCAAAACAAGGTTATTAGGGTTTACACATTGCCATGTATTGGTTCTCGTGTCATCAAAGAGTAGTTTTTATGTAAAAAATTAGGGTTTCTCATACATAGGATTTCCTCATTGTCATCTAATCATATTTTTTGGTTCATACAAAGGTTTTCACATGGAAAAATAAATATTAAAAAGAAATTACAAAACTTACGTGTTCTTGATTACGCGGAGCTTCTTCTTGCGACACGGACCTTTTGGAGCGCTAAACGGAATCCAAACTCCACGAAACTTGAGTAGGCTCTTGGGGGCTTCAAGTATGATGTAAATATAGGGTTTTTAGGAGCTTTTACTACTGTGGGGGTGCCCAAACTGCTACTACAACAAGCACCCAATATTTGGTCCTATAAGGGTGGCTGAATGCTCCTGGGGTGTACGAACACCTTGGGGACTTGTGTGGGGGCTTAGTGATGATAGAGAACTGAAGTAGAGGAAGAGTAGGGGGGCTGTGGGGGTCGTGAGGTTGGGAGAGGGGGTCGTCTATGAGGTGGTGGCCAAGGGGGAAATTAGGGTTAGGGTTTTGTGAATGGGATTGCTATGTATATATATAGTTAGTTGTTGAGCCCTTTTTGGTTGAGTTTTTAATGGGCTTTAAGGTTTGGTTCAGACCAAAGAGATTTGGTTTATCCATTAGTTTTCCTTTGGGTGCACTTGGGTCTAGTTGTGTGGGTATTGGTTGAGCTTGAGTGCAAGTGCACAAGAATGTTCTCTATCGGTACTTCAAATAGGTCAATAGTTGTGTTATTGTGTTGTTGTGCATGTGCGAGGGTTTAAGTGTAAAAAATATATACATAAATAATGGAGAATTAGTGTGGGGTAGTGTACATGTCTCATAAAAATTGGTTTGAGAGTCCAAGTAGGGTATTTTGGCTCGATTGGGTTCAATTAGCCAATTGAAGGTAATTTTGCAATGTCAATGGTTAAAGATATTTGTCCATATTTTTGGAGTATGGGGGAGATCATATTAATGCAACACCCATGTCACAAGTGTACTAGGTACATTTAAGGCCAATAATATGAATTTGGTTGGAAAAAAAAAGGTCGTGCATTGCTCAAAATATTCAAGACATGGCAAAGTGTCATATATATATAATAATTCTATAAATTAATACTTTAACCTAATAAATAAATTAAATCAATTAAATTAAATTAAAAAAATACCAAATTATCCCTACTCAAAATGAGGGGATTTATAATCTACCTACCTTAAAAGAATTGCGTCAATTAAGAATAAATTTACTCTAAGAATCAATAAAGACATGGTAACTAAGGGAAGTTCTAAGGCTATACCTGCATCCTCGAATAAGTGAGGATAACGCTGTCATATAATATCCACTCGCTCCCAAGTAGAATCGCCTGGAAAATGATGCTTTCAAGCTACCTGAACCAGTCTGATCATCTAACCCCGCAACGTCTTATCACTAGTATCCAGAATCCCATCTGGCTGATACCCTTCTGGAGCTGGTGGTCTGACTCATCTAACTCTCGTCTGTGGTGCTCTTGGTGCTGGATAAGCTAGACTAAGTAGTTGTTGGGCTGGTCTCGGTGCTGGTAAAGCCTGTCGGTGTACCATCAATGCTCCTCCTCGATGCCCCGTACAATCTCTGGCTAAATGCTGGTCTGAAACGCAAAGCAAACACAATCCCAATATGCGTCGACATTCTTTGGCGATATGGTCTACCTTGTGTAAACCCCCTGAATTTTCAAAATTATTAAATCTTGGATTTTTTCCAATTTTCTGGAATTTTCTGGGAATTTTCTAAAATTAAAATCAAGGTTCTTAATTATTAAATGATTTTTAATTATTAATAAATAATATTAAAATATCATGAAAATAACATTTTTGGGTGTAAAATGGAAAACTGGACTTAGGATAATTTTTCTGGATCTTTCTGGGCCTCAGACCTATTTTTAAATGCCTAAAAACTAATTTTAATTAATTATTTAATTAACTGATTTCTTTTACTATTATTTATTTATATTATTTATATTATTTTTTTTTCTCTTCTTCTAGGCCGGCCCGGCCCAGTGGGCCGAAGCCCAGCCCAGCCCAGCCGTTCCCTTGCGGGTCGGGCGGGTCTGCCCGGAGACCCGACCCGCCAACCCGGAGACCCGTTCTTCTCCCCAGCCCCACGCCTCCCGCGTCCAGCGCCGGCCTCCGCGCGCAGCGCCGCCCGCTCCGGCCGGCTCGCCCCACTCTCCGCGGCCACGAGCCCCTCTTCCCCGCCTAGCTCAGCCCCCCCTAACCGCCCTCTCCCCTATAAATAACCCTAGCCGCCTCTCCCCTCCGGCCATCACCTCCCCAGAACCACCCCGCCTCGCCGCCGTACTCCGCCGCAGCCCCAGCCGCGCCCCTCACCGCCGGCCGACCAGCCGCACCCCTCGCCGCTGTCGCCCCTCCTCTGCTCCTCCTCCTCCGCCTGCCTCAGACCCCGACAGCAGCCGAGGCCGGCCGCAGCAGCTCGAGTAGACCCCGGCCAGCCTCGGACCGCCGCCTCCGGCGCCTGCCCCTCGCCGCCGACCAGCCTCACCGTCGCCAGCGTTGCCCCAGCCGCCTCTGGCCGGCCGCCCCTCCGCCGGAGCTCCCAGACCAAACCCTAACCCTAGATTTCCCTGTGTCCGACACGAGTCGGACACGTGTCGGACGCGGTTCGACCCCCGATTTTCGAGTCTCCTTCAGGTGCGTGTAACTTTTGCCTCGTCGCTCTATTTTTTATTTCGCAAATTGCGTTGTGAAGCCTGTAAGACCCTCTCGGTGCCCGGACAAACCGTTCGGGGCATCGCATCCTGTGGTGATCGCACACCGCGATCCAAAAACAGGAAAAAACCAGACCCTGTTTTACCCCGGAACTGAGTGCGACCCGCCAAATGGGACAAATTGGTCGCGTGCGGTCTTCACAGATATATGCGCATCGTCGATACGGACGTGTGAGATTTCATGGAAGCTGATTCGGGTGTGCGTGCACATCGGAATCAAACGCGTATCCGCGGACATCGCCCCGTATCTGACTTTTCGGCATTTTGCCCTAACTTCTTGTACACTCGTCAGATCGAGACGAAACTTGCGCCATCGGACTCGTAGCGATACGCTGGTCCTGTGGGTCAAGTTTGGTTCGATTCTTAGAACGTTGACAAAATCGCGTGTCGTGGGCCCCATAGGCCCCGCTCGACAGACGATTTTGTGTTCGGCTCATCGGAATCTAAATCTGGAAGTTCCGTTGGGTTCGTATCAGCGTTCCTGACCTGTTGACACTGAGTTTGGTGAATTTGGAGACCATTGACCTGAACACGTTTTTTGGTGCAAAGCGGGCCCACCGGCGGATCCCGTTTTGACCCGAAACTGTCGTTTTGCCCTTGTCTCCAAATTGGACCCAAGGACAGGCGTTTCTAGCTTTTTGACATCTTCTGAGCGTGATGGTAATGTCTATTTCAGCTTTTGGACTCATCTCTGAAAATTTCCCCAAGAACCAATTAATCAGATCCAAACAACAGGCAAGTACCTGCACTTCAAGTTAAATCTTTATATTGTGATAATTAATTCCCTGCCTTACTAGTACCCTTGATGATTACACCTAGTGTTAGAAATGCTGGATTTCATGTCTTGAATATTGGAGTTCATGTCTTGTTTTTCATGTCGGATGGGAGAATACTAGAAGGCATGTAGTTTACCCTTTTCCCTGCCATGTTTAATAGCTGTTGGTACACGACTGTACCTCAGCCGGATCTCGATTTCCCCTGTTTAATAGCCGTTTATGACGGCCGGATTAGCCTTATAAACCCCTACATGCCAACTATGTATTCTAAAAATAAACACAAGTTCACACAGATAGTTTCTGGTCATGTTATATTTTTTGCTGACTGTTGTAGTTCACTTCCTATCTTATTTATTTCTATTTTCTCATATTCCTGTTTACAGCATTAACTCTGAGATATTAATGTTCTTTTATGCAGTTTCTCAACCTGATATTCATTTTAATTGTCATAAATATTTAGTTTAATCTTGTTGTGCACTGTGTACTTTGCTCCTTTCCTGACTGGATCTGTTGATTTAGGCGATGATGAGGACCTTGCCCCTACATATTATGGTCCCTATGAGGGTACAAATGATACTTATGAGGAGCCAGATCCCACCCAGGAAACCCCTGCTGCAGAGTAGCTAGCAGTAGCTATCTTTTATTTCTGTTTCTTATCTTAGTAATCGGGTTTGTCCCCGATTTCATTCTGAATTTCTGTACTAAAACATTTGAATCTGTTATCGTATTTATTTCAGTTGCAATCTTAAGTTTCTGTTCTCATTATTATCTTGCCTATGTTAATTGTGAATGAGCTAGTTTAGTAAATCTGAAATTGACCTAGACAGCGTACTACCGCCGACTCTGCGGCGTAGGTTGGACGTACCCACGCACTTGTGCCCGAATTTCCGGGTGCGGGTCGTGACACGTTTTTATGGTGGCCCATGCAGGTCCTATCCCTAAATAGGGTAATACCCTAAGACAGGGTATGGAATAAGAATGAGGATTCTAGGAAAAGCTCATTCACAGTATAGGGTCCTTATTTCAATTCTTGATATCATTTCTGCTCAATTTTCCTATCGCCTTTGATTTTCAAGTAATCTATTCTGATTTCCTATCCCTTAATCTTTCAGAATGGTCCAGACAAGGAACACAGTAGGAGGCACATCAGAACCAGCTGAGCAGAATGTGCCCGAGACTCTTGCACTCCCGCCGCCTCCATCTGTTCCGGCAGTTACTCTGGATGGGGCACAGCTACTTGGAGTGTTCCAGGGATTGGTGGAATCCCAGAAAGAACAGACTGCACTTCTGCGGACCAGCCTCTCAGAAGCTCTTAAGTCCTAGGAGTCGTCACTCAAGAGGCCAGGGAGTGCCAAAGACTTCAAGAATCTTAGACCCCTGGAATTCTACGGAACTGAGGGCATTCTCTATGCCGATGAGTGGATAGAGAATGTCGAGAGACTCCTGAAGACTGCTCGGGTCCCTGATGACCTCAAAGTGGAGTCCGCAAGCCTGCAACTGTTCGATATTGCTCGAACCTGGTTCAGAGATGAACCCCAACTATCTTCTCCTGATCTCACCTGGGAGGACTTCAAGAGGCTATTCAAGGCGAAATTCTACCCCGAAGTGGCTCGGGAAGCTCTCGAAAGCCAATTCGAGAGACTGGAACAAGGTAACATGTCTGTTGATGAGTATATTGCTGAATTTAGCAGGTTGAGCCACTTTGCAGAGTACATGGTTCGTACCCCGGAGGACAGAGCCCATAGATTCAAGAAGGGGCTATCTCCGGATATTCGCCTTGCTGTCACCACCAGCCGAGCTCGCACCTATGAAGAAATCCTGAGCGTGGCACAAGGCGTTGAGAGAGATATGGGGCATAAATTGAAACGGGAGAGAGATACAGGAAATACGGGACCCAACAAATGCCCTTTTCAACAACAACAACAACAACAACAACAGCAGAGGGCCCCGCAGCAAACTCAGCGTCCTCTCCCTCGAGCTCCAGCACCCCAACACCAGGCTCAAGGACAGAACCAACAAGCTGCTGCTTGTAACTTTTGCCAAAAACCAGGTCATACTTGGCAAGTCTGCAGGAAGAGGCTAGGTGCCTGCCTCTACTGCGGCTCAGCAGCGCATCAAATGAGGGACTGTCCAGCTGCTCAAGGACGCACCGCTGCACCCAAGGCTCCAGCCCAGGCCAGGGCCCCAGCAGCACAACAGAGGGGATCCCCCCTTCCAACACAACAACAACGCTTTGCTCAGCACCAACAGCAGCAACAGAGGGGTGCACCGCAGCAAGGCCGTGCTTATGCAATGACTCTGGAAGAAGCGGAAGCCACAGCAGACGTGATCACAGGTTCTGTGCTTATAAATTCAATACCAGCTATTACTTTATTTGACTCTGGAGCTTCACATTCATTCATGTCAGTAGATTTTCTTATGAAGCATAGATTAATCACTAAACCCCTTAGGAATTGTTATAAGATCATTACCGGTGGAGGAATTATCCCGGTTAGTGATGCCTGTAACAATTGCCCTATTACATTGTGTGGAAGAGAACTGTATGCTAGGCTACTCGTAATGCCAGTGCCCAGTTTTGATATTATACTGGGTATGGATTGGTTGAGTCAACATCATGCCACTATAGACTGCCACAGAGGTAGTATAATTTTCAGGCCCCCTGACAAGCCAGAATTTGAATTTGCTAGAGGTTCTAGAGAAATGGGTAATAACAAAATTTGTGGAGCCCTAGTAACAGAAGAATTGCCACTACCCATCATCTCTGAATATCTTGATGTCTTCCCTGAGGATCTCCCAGGCTTACCCCCAGACCGAGAAGTTGAATTCTCTATTGACTTAGTGCCAGGAGCAGCACCAGTATCTCAAAATCCCTACAGAATCAACAAGAAGGAGATAATAGAACTAAATGAGCAAATCAAAGAACTAGAAGACAAATGCTTCATTAGGTCTAGTGTCTCACCCTGGGGAGCTCCAGTATTATTTGTGCCCAAGAAGGACGGAACATCCCGAATGTGTATTGACTATAGGGCCTTGAATGCCTTAACAATTAAGAATAAGTATCCCCTGCCCAGGATAGATGACCTATTTGATCAGTTGAGTGGAGCTCGAGTATTTTCAAAGATTGATTTGAGGTCTGGTTACCACCAAGTAAGGGTGAGAAAGGAAGACATCCCTAAAAGTGCTTTCAATACCCGGAACGGACACTACGAATTCTTAGTAATGCCGTTCGGGTTGACGAATGCTCCAGCAGTTTTTATGAACTTAATGAACAGAGTTTTCCAGCCATACCTAGACAAATTTGTAGTGGTCTTCATTGATGATATTTTGATCTACTCCAAGACCCCCGAAGAACATGAAGAACATTTGAGGTTAGCATTGGAGACTTTGAGGAAGGAAAAACTTTATGAAAAATTATCTAAATGTGCTTTCTTCCTAGACAAAGTAGAATTCTTGGGACATGTTGTGACTGGAGATGGAATAGCAGTAGATCCTAAGAAGATAGCTGCAGTAGAATCATGGCCCACTCCAGACTCGGTAGCAGAGATTAGAAGCTTCCTGGGACTAGCTGGCTACTATCGGAAGTTTGTGAAGGACTTTGCTAGAATTGCGGAGCCCATGAAAAAATTAACAAGGAAGGATGAAGAGTTCACCTGGACTGATGAATGTCAGCATGCTTTTGAGGAATTGAAGAAAAGGCTGACTACTGCCCCTATTCTGACCTTACCTTCTGGAACCGGAGGTTTCGCTATTTATAGTGATGCTTCTGGAAAAGGTCTAGGTTGTGTATTGGAGCAGAACAAGAAAGTAATAGCATATGCCTCTAGACAGCTTCGACCCCATGAAAAGAACTATCCAACTCATGATTTAGAATTGGCAGCTGTCATTTTTGCTCTTAAGCTATGGAAGCATTATCTTTATGGAGAAAGGGTAGAAATATTTACGGACCATAAAAGTCTAAAATATATCTTCACTCAGAAAGAGCTGAACATGAGGCAAAGAAGGTGGCTGGAACTAATGAAAGACTTTGATATCACCCTTCAATATCATCCTGGGAAGGCCAATGTAGTTGCTGATGCTCTAAGCAGATATCCTATGGCGATGTACTTGACTATGGACAGACACCTGCTAGAGGACTTGGAAAGTTTAGGTATTGAAGTAATTATCCCAGGAAAAGAAGGCCAAATGATGAACTTGCAGATTCAGTCTACTTTAATAGACAAGATCAAGGAGACTCAGTTTCAAGACGAAGGCCTGCGAAGCCTTCGAGGACAAGTGCAAGCTGGATTAGTGGAAGATTTCAGAATTCATGAAGATGGATCACTGAGGCATGGCGATAGATTATGTGTACCTCAAGGAGACATAAGAAAAGAAATTATGCAAGAGGCGCACAGATCGCAATACTCTATACATCCAGGAGCCAACAAGATGTACAAGGACCTGAGGACACATGTTTGGTGGCATGGCATGAAAAGAGAAGTAGCCAGGTTCGTATCTCGTTGTTTAGTGTGCCAGCAAGTCAAGGCAGAAAGACAAAGACCTGGAGGATTGCTGCAACCACTACCCATTCCGGAGTGGAAGTGGGAACATATCACAATGGATTTTGTTTTCGGACTTCCAAGGACACCTAGTGGAAAGGATGCAATTTGGGTGATAGTAGATAGACTGACCAAGTCTGCACATTTTCTACCTTTCAAAGTAGGCCTATCTACAGAGAAGCTGGCAGATTTATATATCAGACATATTGTTAGGTTGCATGGAGTTCCAGTAAGTATTGTCTCCGACCGAGATTCAAGATTCACCTCTTACTTCTGGAAGAGCTTACAAGCCAGCTTGGGGACGCAACTCAAATTCAGCACAGCTTATCATCCCCAAACCGATGGACAATCAGAACGTACAATCCAGACACTTGAAGATATGCTCCGTACATGTGTTCTGGATTTTGGAGGATCCTGGGAAGACTACCTACATCTTGTGGAGTTCTCTTATAATAACAGTTACCAAGCAAGTATTGAGATGACTCCATTTGAAGCTCTGTATGGATGAAGATGTCGTACCCCGCTATCATGGGACGACGTTGGAGAAAGAGCCCTGCTGGGACCAGAGATGGTGATCGATTCAACTGAGAAGGTAAAGCAAATAAGGGACAGACTTCGAGTGGCTCAAGACAGGCAACGACATTGGGCAAATAGCCACCGAAGGCCATTGGAATTTGAGGTTGGAGAACTGGTATTCTTGAAGATTTCCCCGACACGTGGCACCATTAGGTTCGAAAGGAGTGGAAAACTCAGCCCAAGATTTATTGGACCTTTTGGCATTCAGGAGAAAATTGGAGAAGTGGCATACCGACTGGCATTGCCACCCTCTCTGGATGGAGTCCATAACGTCTTCCACGTGTCGCAGCTGAGAAAGTACGTGTCAGACCCCAGCCACATTTTGGATCACTCAGAGCTCGAAGTAGGCCCAAGTCTGACTTACCAAGAGCAACCCGTGGAGATACTGGATCGATCGGAGAAAGTTCTACGGAACCAGGTCATTTTCCTAGTTCGCGTAGCTTGGAAGCACCATTCTCCCGGCGAATCCACCTGGGAGCGATAAGACGAGATTAGAGAGCAATACCCCTATCTTTTTGAACCCTGAGGTATATTTTAATTTTCGGCCTTTTCCTTTCATGCCTTTGTTATTCTTAAATTTCGAGGACGAAATTTTTATAAGTTGGGTAGATTGTAAACCCCCTGAATTTTCAAAATTATTAAATCTTGGATTTTTTCCAATTTTCTGGAATTTTCTGGGAATTTTTTGAAATTAAAATCAAGGTTCTTAATTATTAAATGATTTTTATTTGTTAATAAATAATATTAAAATATTATGGAAATAATATTTTTGGGTGTAAAATGGAAAACTGGACTTAGGGTAATTTTTCTGGATTTTTCTGGGCCTCAGACCTATTTTTAAATGCCTAAAAACTAATTTTAATTAATTATTTAATTAACTGATTTCTTTTATTATTATTTATTATTATTATTTATATTATTTTTATTTTTATTTTTTTCTCTTCTTCTGGGCCGGCACGGCCCAGTGGGCCGAAGCCCAGCCCAGCCCAGCCGTTCCCTTGCGGGTCGGGCGGGTCTGCCCGGAGACCCGACCCGCCAACCCGGAGACCCGTTCTTCTCCCCAGCCCCACGCCTCCCGCGTCCAGCGCCGGCCTCCGCGCGCAGCGCCGCCCGCTCCGGCCGGCTCCCCCCGCTCTCCGCGGCCACGAGCCCCTCTTCCCCGCCTAGCTCGGCCCCCCCTAACCGCCCTCTCCCCTATAAATAACCCTAGCCGCCTCTCCCCTCCGGCCATCACCTCCCCAGAACCACCCCGCCTCGCCGCCGTACTCCGCCGCAGCCCAAGCCGCGCCCCTCACCGCCGGCCGACCAGCCGCACCCCTCGCCGTTGCCGCCCCTCCTCTGCTCCTCCTCCTCCGCCTGCCTCAGACCCCGACAGCAGCCGAGGCCGGCCGCAGCAGCTCGAGTCGACCCCGGCCAGCCTCGGACCGCCGCCTCCGGCGCCTGCCCCTCGCCGCAGACCAGCCTCCCCGTCGCCAGCGTTGCCCCAGCCGCCTCTGGCCGGCCGCCCCTCCGCCGGAGCTCCCAGACCAAACCCTAACCCTAGATTTTCCTGTGTCCGACACGAGTCGGACACGTGTCGGACACGGTTCGACCCCCGATTTTTGAGTCCCCTTCAGGTGCGTGTAACTTTCGTCTCGTAGCTCTGTTTTCGATTCCGCAAATTGTGTTGTGAAGCCTGTAAGACCCTCTCGGTGCCCGGATAAACCGTTCGGGGCATCGCGTCCTGTGGTGATCGCACACCGCGATCCAAAAAACAGGAAAAAAATCAGACCCTTTTTCACCCCGGAACTGAATGCGCCCAGCCAAACGGGACGAATTGGTCGCGTGCGGTCTTCACAGATACGTGCGCGTCGTCGATACGGACGTGTGAGATTTCGTGGAAGCTGATTCGGGTGTGCGTGCACACCGGAATCAAACGCGTATCCGCGGACATCGTTCCATATCCGACTTTTCGGCATTTTTCCCTAACTTCTTGTACACTCGTCAGATCAAGACGAAACTTGCGCCATCGGACTCGTAGCGATACGCTGGTCCTATGGGTCAAGTTTGGTTCGATTCTGAGAACGTTGACGAAATCGCGTGTCGTGGGCCCCACAGGCCCCGCTCGACGGGCGATTTTGTGTTCGGCTCATCGGAATCCAAATCTGAAAGTTCCATTGGGTTCGTATCAGCGTTCCTGACCTGTTGACACTGAGTTTGGTGAATTTGGAGACTATTGACCCGGACACGTTTTTTGGTGTAAAGCGGGCCCACCGGCGGACCCCGTTTTGACCCGAAACTGCCGTTTTGCCCTTGTATCCAAATTGGACCCAAGGACAGGCGTTTCTAGCTTTTTGACATCTTCTGAGCGTGATGGTAATGTCTATTTCAGCTTTTGGACTCATCTCTGGAAATTTCTCCAAGAACCAATTAATCAGATCCAAACAACAGGCAAGTACCTGCACTTCAAGTTAAATCTTTATATTGTGATAATTAATTCCCTGCCTTACTAGTACCCTTGATGATTACACCTAGTGTTAGAAATGTTGGATTTCATGTCTTGAATATTGGAGTTCATGTCTTGTTTTTCATGTCGGGTGGGAGAATACTAGAAGGCATGTAGTTTACCCTTTTCCCTGCCATATTTAATAGCTGTTGGTACACGACTGTACCTCAGTCGGATCTCGATTTCTCCTGTTTAATAGCCGTTTATGACGGCCGGATTAGCCTTATAAACCCCTACATGCCAACTACGTATTCTAAAAACAAACACAAGTTCACACAGATAGTTTCTGGTCATGTTATATTTCTTGCTGACTGTTGTAGTTCACTTCCTGTCTTATTTATTTCTGTTTTCTCATATTCCTGTTTACAGCATTAACTCTGAGATATTGATGTTCTTTTATGCAGTTTCTCAACCTGATATTCATTTTAATTGTCATAAATATTTAGTTTAATCTTGTTGTGCACTGTGTACTTTGCTCCTTTCCTGACTGGATCTGTTGATTTAGGCGATGATGAGGACCTTGCCCCTACATATTATGGTCCCTATGAGGGTACAGATGATACTTATGAGGAGCCAGATCCCACCCAGGAAACCCCTGCTGCAGAGTAGCTAGCAGTAGCTATCTTTTATTTCTGTTTCTTATCTTAGTAATCGGGTTTGTCCCCGATTTTATTCTGAATTTCTGTACTAAAATATTTGAATCTGTTGTCGTATTTATTTCAGTTGCAATCTTAAGTTTCTGTTCTCATTATTATCTTGCCTATGTTAATTGTGAATGAGCTAGTTTAGTAAATCTGGAATTGACCTAGACAGCGTACTACCGCCGACTCTGCGGCGTAGGCTGGACGTACCCACGCACTCGTGCCCAAATTTTCGGGTGCGGGTCGTGACACCTTGCCACAATAATGAAAGGTAGGGAGTCCTGGTGCTGGTAAGGCTGGTCGATGAATCATCGGTGCTCCTCTCCGCTGTTCCATACAGTTCCGTGCCGAGTGTTGTCCCGATCCACAAATTAAGCATAGTCCTAACTTGTGTGTGCACTAGCTCGCGTGATGGCCTGGCTTGCCACAATATTGACATATAGGCAGTGTCAGTGTGGTTGCTCTGGGTGGCTGGTGCATGTGAGGTCTCTTTGCAGCTCCTTCCTGTGGTGCTCGGGATGGTGCTAGTGTATACAGCCGTTTCTGGCTGGACTCTCTCATGTTGACACGTTCCATGCGTCGAGCCGCTGCAAGAACGTCCGTATAAGAAGTAGGTGCAACTGAGCCAATCAATCTTTGTAACTCAAAGCTCAGTCCGTCAAAAAATTTCTTCGCCTTCACTTCATCTGTCGGGATCAGTGTAGGGGCAAACAAATGAATCAATGCATAATGCAAGTCAAGAAATTAATTCAAATCCGATATAGAGGCCAAGAACGTGTCAATATGTGGATGAGATCCTATAAATTTATTCTATCCTAATTGCAGGCTTGCTTGGTTCCATAATTGAAATTCGAAGCAATATATTCGTAGACCTGCGTGGGCCACCATAAAATGTGAAGTCTGTGAATTAACAAGATGTCTAGCCTAGGTATTATCTCCAAATATAGGGGGTAAGGAGATAGAGAAATATGAATTTTTTGCTCAGCCTAAAAACTGTTCAGACAAGCTAACCGAAGTACGGGTCTTCTGGAGTTGCCGCAGTCAAATATCTGTAACTTCAATACTTCTCCATAAAAGTCAGTATAAATTATTTTATTACTTTCATCAACAACTTCTCGAATTACGTGTTCGTCGATCTTCTCAAATATAAAGATAAAGTGTTCGAGAAGGTCAAGGACTTCAAGTCTAAAGCTGAACGTCAAATGGGACAATACCTCAAGAGACTTAGAAGTGATCAAGTCGAAGAGTATCGTTCTCTTCAATTTGCATTGCTCTGCAGAGAACATGAAATTGTCAATAAAATGACTCATTTGTATTGTTTGCAATAAAATGGAGTAGCAAAAAGGAAGAATCAGATGTTGACGGAGATGATGAATTCAATATTGTTAACTGCTGGTCTTCTAAAATTGAGTGGCTCTTATGGCTACCGAGAAGAGATATAAGACCCTGGATGGGTGGCATAAGATAAGTGCTCGAGGCACCTTCGCTCCGGCGCGATTTTCCGTCGACTCGCTCTACCAAATGCTGTTCCGTTTTCATAGGTATGATCATCCCTTAACCCTCTCCAATATTCGTTTTATAGCCAACCTCGGAAAACGTGTGCCCCTAGGTGAAAAACAGCATCCAAAGTGGACGGACAGACAGAATTCTGGAATCGCAGAATTCTAGAATGACCACCCGTATTGCCGAGTTCGTATCTCCCACCACAAAGATCCGAATTCGGTGATTCTTTTTGATACCTGTAGAATACCTGACCTAGTTTATTTTCTGTTAAATAACCCTATGCTATTAGTCGCTGTGGACATAGTTAAATTCGTCACAAAACTGCGCGCACCCACTTTTTCGGTTTTTCAAAAATTGGGAAACGGAGCGCGCCCCGCCAAACGGGACCGCCTCGCCGTGTACCAAGTGTACCGCATGGTGCACACAGCGTAACCGGATACGTGAAAATTCGTGGAGACTGATTCGGACGCGTGTGCGCGCCGGAATCAGGCCGTATCCGCGGACACATTTCGTGTCGTAACTTTTGTGGAACTCGTGCGTATTTTGTGCACGCTTGTCAGATTATGACGAAACTTGCGCCACTGGATTCGTGGTAACGCGCTGGTCCTGTGACCCAAATTTCACGCGATTCTGAGACGGTTGACCAAATCGCCAATTGGCGGGCCCCACAGTCGACTTTTTGGACATAATAGTGTTCGGCTCATCGGAATCCACATTTGGATATACCGTTGGGTTCGTATTGACATCTAGATTTGTTTGACCTATAGTTTGTCCCATTTAGAGACTGTTACCCTTGGCACGCTTTTCGGTGCAAAATGGGCCACACGTGGACCCCACTTTTACCCGAAATTACCGTTTTGCCCCTGTGTCCAATTTGGACGAAAGGGAAGTGCTTTTTAGCTATTTTGCTTATTCTAGAAACGTTGGTGATATTTATTTCAGCATCCGGAGATATTTGTTCTGAGGCCATAGCTTCTGGTCCTGTGTATTGGACATCTGGACGTGACATTTTGCAGCTTCTTGCCAGGCAAGTATACCTTGCCATTGTACTATTATTTATATTCCATATATTGCATGCATCTTTATTTTCTGTCCTTAGTTCATATATTTTAATTGTTATATAAAATGCTCGCGACGGTGACGTCGCGATATATTTTTATTTATGTATTGCATTGACCTTGTTCATGAGACTACCCCATTATCATGTAGCACCATTAGGTTTAATTTGACTGTGACACATATTTTTACACGAGTTGTGAGTCTCATATAGATCATTGACACACGTATTGACTGATCATCGGTACGTGTGGGACGTGCGTTAGGAATAACTGCTGTTAGAAACTTTGCATGCTAGTAGACTTAGCAGTTATTAGAGGTCTAGGGACATAGCCTATTATAGTACGGTGGTCCTATCCTTGTCCTTGTTTGGTTGCAGGATTGGGCTAGGGTACTAAGAATAGGCTATGGACCAAATCGTGTCATGGATGTGACATGCTTAGAGCATGGGGTGGAGAGAACAACAAGTACCGCATTTGGGCTCCTTTGCACTTTCCTTGTGTAACCCGTACGCTCCGCCGGAGATACGCGGTCATGATGACCCCTATATATTATCATGGCGGGCCTCCGGCGTTCGAAAGGCGCCGTGCCTTTGTAGGCCCCTGGATCTCCAAGAGAACTATGTCAATCCTATTTATGGCCAGATAGCCCACTTGTTAGAAAGTTGTTCTTAAACTGTATTCACTTTAGACGGTTAGACGACCCATTAGATATTTATTTCAGTACTTTATTGGCATGTGTTTAAGTATACTTGTTATGTCCCTCTGAGGACCTGGTCCGCTGCCAGGTGTACCTGTTCTTGAGTATTTGCAGGAGCACAGATTTGAAAGGATATAGATGCTCCGTGGATGTCTTCTCTTCGAGCCGTGATTGGTAGCTGGTACTTATATTGTTTGAGTGAGTTGTACTTATATTGTATTTACTTTTCCCATTTGGAGTTGGTAGTGGATTTGTTTCCACCCAACTATCATCCTTAGATACTTCTTATTGAGATCTAGTTTCATAGATACTGGTTATTTATTTCTATATGATTTTGGTGGATGAGATTTAGATTATAACCTGTGACTTGTATTACATTTTATACCACTTGTGGATTTGATGTTCATAATACAGCGTACGTGTGGATTTGGTTTCCATATATTGGAGTTGCCATATCCATGCGGCTGGCATGCTTACGTGTCATAGTCCTACGTATTTTTGGGACTGGGGCGTGACATGTTTTTGTGGTGGCCCATGCAGGTCAAGAGCATATTGTCTCGGTTACGTTACTGTACCGAACAAGTCTGCACATAGGACTAGAGTATAGGATCTCATCCACAATTGACTATGATTCACCTTCCTCCTCTATGATCTATTCGAACAATTGTATCATGCTTGATCCTGTACTTCCCTAATAAGTTCCTTGAGTACATATGGCCTTCTGCTAGAATATAGGAACCCCTGTTATTAGGATGATAATTAGAGTAGCACATATATTAAGAATACAACGAGAATATAGACACACCACTAAGTTTAGAATATCTAGTAAAACCTAGAATTCCTTATCTATAGATTGGTTCACCATTACCCCTTGATGTATTATGAGGACTTGAGAGTAATATAGACACTACTAGAGTTAGTTAGAAGTTTTACCATAATATTTGACCCTAGTATTGAGGAACCAATAGAAAACCAAAAATTAAAAATTAGGATTGAACCTAACCTTCATAGTTGGATAGTATTGGAGAACTATAAACTTAGATCATTGTCTTATTATCAGTAGACAACACCTTAGGAAGCCTAGAGGAATATAATCAACACTTTTTCCTTGATCATACCTCGAACATAGCAACTAGCATACCATCCCCTTAGAAAACCATGATGCTATCTAGAGCCCTCTATTTTTAATTTCATATATTGCTCCTTTGCGACCATAGCGCTCGCTATTGTGCGACGACTAATTATGTTTCTTCTCTTCATCTTTCAACTCGTGCCATCTGACACTTCTGATTGTAGGCCAGGTGATTTTATTCTGTATTAAGGATATATAGTTGCTAGGATTATAGTTGTTAATGTTAAATTTTAAAATTGTATGCTTAGTAGTTAGAACTTGATGGTTTAAATTATTCTTGTAGATTGTGACCTGGTGATTATCCTTAGTTTTAAATTGCGTAGCATGTACCCCCACCTCGATATAAGTTATATCCCCTTTTATCTTGAGGCTAGTAACTCTTCTATCCTTACTATTGATACTTGTTCTATAAGCACTATAACTAAGACAAAGACGACCATGACCTATGTAATATAAGAGGATACCCTAATAAGTACCAAGACCCCTTATCGTAGACCTTAACATGAGTTTCTACGGTATCCTTAAGACAATCACAGTATCAGTTAAATTATTTTAAGTTGGATAGTATACCTCACCACCTAGTATCATATAGCCCTTGTGATCCATTGATGAAGTGTAACTGCATGACATTAATTGTAAGCTAACATAAGATGATAGTGTTTATTCAGACTATAGAACTTAGAGGCTCACACCCCTACTTTGTCGACTATCGACTTAGACAAGGAATTAATATGATAATTGTAGAGATTGTAGAGTCTTTTGTTATTGTTGCTTATGTTGTTTTATTTTTGCAACTTGAATTATTTGTAACTTCTCTCATCATAATCCAGCGTTATATTTTCTGTGCTACCTTGAATTATGCTGCTATTATAGCCTAGTTTTTGCAAGCTTATTCCTTATCGAGCTTGTTCATGACATATGTATTATTGGGGAGGCCCACAATAATATATTTCAGAATCAGTGTATGAAGGTCTAGCTAACCTTAGTGCGCTCGATTCGCCCTTCGTAACGTTACTTTACGTGGATTGAGATATGTAGTAATTAGTAGACGAATATACTTGCCCTAGGCATGTCTGACATATCGTATCAGTTACATAACTGTACTAATACGAGCAGGCAAACAAAGGATTACCAAAATAGGATTTTAATCCACAACTGCTTTGACAATTCCCAATTGAATTCTTTAAACGCCTTGATCCCAATACTTCTATTCTATTATGCTGCCCTTGAACTCTTTATTATTGATCTTCGTCTTTCCTTATTTCGGAAAGACGAAACCTCGTGCTGGGTATAAAGTTTGATACACAGAGAGTACTAGATATACCCCATAGGCCGATCACATACTTGAGGATTATTCTTTCGTAATTAAGGACATATCATATGTGATATGATCGGCGTTGAAGCTTCGAGGATTGAACGACATGAGTAAACAAATTAAGGGATATTTTCTTAGGAGATATAGCCTTAGGTGATAGGTGGATAAATTCTAAGTTGGGTAATAGTGCATTATCAACTCGGGAGGAATTTCTTTTAGATTATGATCGAGTAAGATTAGATTGAGAGAGGTTCAAGCCATTGTAATTTTGAGAAGTTAGAAGGATGACTAAGATGATGAGGATCAATGAATTGATATTGAGGACCCAATATTTATACCTTAAGAGCATGAGTTAAATTTTTTTGAACAATGAACGTAGAATCAGCAATTTGAATTTGAAGGATAAATATATAATTTTAGACTTGAACATTGGTGGACTGCATTTAAATTATTTTTTCAATTTGATGATTTAAATTAAGAATTAAAATTTGATGGTTGGACTACCTATTTGAAATATTGAGGATGTGAATGGAATTTAAAAAGGTTGAAGCATACAAAAAAAAAAAAATTATAAGTGGAAATGGGAATAAAATTGGACTCGAATTACTTCTAGAGGAGATTACGATAGTGAGAGATCGTGAGGTAAAATTTACATGCTTATTTAAATCTTGAAGATGTTATGTGGATTTAATATGGATAAATTCGAACCAAGGGAGAAGAGATAACCATAGGTTAAATTTTGATTGGAACAGTGGTCATCTTAACCTAGAAGTGATTGTAAGGGATATGATTAGGATTTTAGTTATCGCAAGAAGATTGCGACTGACTTGCCTTATTGTACATAAAGGATTAACCGATTCTGCCTTATTTCAATTTTGAGGACGTCATTGTCTTAAGTTGGCTGAATTGTAAAACCCCATCACCTAAGAAATTTGACCTACTCGGCTTAGGTAGTGAGATTGAGGCTAGCACGAATCCACTTAGAAATAGGACACAATATTTTTATTTAGTTTTACAACATGATATCACTTGACACGCCTTACCGTGCCCCGATAATTGGAGCACTACACTAGTCACTGCCTTCCTACGAATTCCACACCCTTGTCCTAGACACGCCCATCTTCCATTTCCCTCTTTGTGCAATGTTTCAATGGTCGGGCATTTTCATGCAAAAGAGCATTTAGGTGTCCACCTCATTGACATGACGCCTGAAGAAACCTACTTTTCGCCCATGTGAATTTTTCCCATGATTATCGGAAAGTGCAACGTGTATACATCGCCCACTCCATAAACTTAGCCTTGCATTTAACCAATGCGAATCTTAGACCATCCTTGCATTCTATCGTGGCTTAATTTTAATTTCGAGGACGAAATTTTTATAAGTTGGGTAGAATGTAAAACCCCCTTCCTAGAAAATCGTATATACCTTTTTATTTATTAATTATTAATTAATTTATAGTAATTAGGTCTAAATAGGAGAAATAGATTTTTAATAATTTTTATGATAGGTGTTCGGGCACTTAGAGGACTTGTGGAACCATCAGGAATTTTTAGGAATTTATTCCATGTAGGAGACCCCTTAAGCTGTTGCTAGCCTAATGGTGTGTATTATTTTAATCCATGAATTTTCTTATAGGTATATATATAATATATATGTATACACAAATATATATATATATGTATATACTAATAGGAAAAGAAAGGATTAAGAAAAGATTAAGTAAAAAAAAGTATTAAATAATTAAACTAACTAAGTATAATAATAATAATAATAATAATAATAATAATAATAGTAATAATAATAACAAAGATAACTTTGCTTCCAACCTTGCAGCAACTTGACTGCAAGCAACTTAGTTGCTTTTCTCTCCTTAGCAATTACATGCTCCCAGGGACCGCCCACTTGAAGTCCTTAGCAACTTGCCCCTTAGCAAATTCCCAGGGACCCGCCCACCATATTATGCACAGACCCGACCTATTAGTGAAATACTACACAGACCCTAGCAACTTGCTGCAGCAAAACCCTTCCACCCATTTGATTTTCTCTTTCAGCCAACTAGATAACGTGGACCCGTCCCCTTAGCAAATACACCAGGGATCCGACCCCCTCCCTTCGGCCGCTCCAACCCGCTCCACTCACCCTCTCTTCCTATATTAATATATATATATATATATATATATATATATATATATATATATATATATATATATATATATATATATAGCTCTCATAAAATCTTAACCTAATTTCCAGACCTCCTCTTCCCATCTAGAGCCGTCACCGCAGCCAGAGAAGCCCCGCCAAGCCATCTAACCATCCCGTCGACGCCGACATCGCGCCCTGCAGAATCCCACTCGAGGCACCTTCGCTCCGGCGCGATTTTCCGTCGACTCGCTCAACCAAACGCTGTTTCGTTTTCATAGGTATGATCATACCTTAACCCTCTCCAATATTTGTTTTATAGCCAACCTCGAAAAACGTGTGCCCCTAGGTGAAAAATAGCGTCCAAAGTGGACGGACAGACAGAATTCTGGAATCGCAGAATTCTAGAATGACCACCCGTATTGCCGAGTTCGTATCTCCCACCACAGAGATCCGAATTCGGTGATTCTTTTTGATACCTGTAGAATACCTGACCTAGTTTATTTTCTGTTAAATAACCCTATGCTATTAGTCGCTGTGGACATAGTTAAATTCGTCACAAAACTGCGCGCATCCACTTTTTCCGGTTTTTCAAAAGTTGGGAAACGGAGCGCGCCCCGCCAAACGGGACCGCCCCGCCGTGTACCAAGTGTACCGCATGGTGCACACAGTGTAACCGGACACGTAAAAATTTGTGGGGACTGATTCGGACGCGTGTGCGCGCCGGAATCAGGCCGTATCCGCGGACACATTTCGTGTCGCAACTTTTGTGGAACTCGCGCGTATTTTGTGCACGCTTATCAGATTGCGACGAAACTTGCGCCACTGGATTCGTGGTAACGCGCTGGTCCTGTGACCCAAATTTCACGCGATTCTGAGACGGTTGACCAAATCGCCAATTGGCGGGCCCCACAGTCGACTTTTTGGACATAATAGTGTTCGGCTCATCGGAATCCACATTTGGACATACCGTTGGGTTCGTATTGACATCTAGATTTGTTTGACCTATAGTTTGTCCCATTTAGAGACTGTTACCCTTGGTACGCTTTTCGGTGCAAAGTGGGCCACACGTGGACCCCACTTTTACCCGAAATTACCGTTTTACTTCTGTGTCCAATTTGGACGAAAGGAAAGTGCTTTTTAGCTATTTTGCTTATTCTAGAAACGTTGGTGATATTTATTTCAGCATCCGGAGACATTTATTCTGAGGCCATAGCTTCTGGTCCTGTGTATTGGACATCTGGACGTGACATTTTGCAGCTTTTTGCCAGGCAAGTATACCTTGCCATTGTACTGTTATTTATATTCCATATGTTGCATGCATCTTTATTTTCTGTCCTTAGTTCATATATTTTAATTGTTATATAAAATGCTCGCGACGGTGACGTCGCGATATATTTTTATTTATGTATTGCATTGACCTTGTTCATGAGACTACCCCATTATCATGTAGCACCATTAGGTTTCATTTGACTGTGACACATATTTTTACACGAGTTGTGAGTCTCATATAGATCACGGACGCACGTATTGACTGATCATCGGTACGTGTGGGACGTGCGTTAGGAATAACTGCTGTTAGAAACTTTGTATGCTAGTAGACTTAGCAGTTATTAGAGGTCTAGGGACATAGCCTATTATAGTACGGTGGTCCTATCCTTGTCCTTGTTTGATTGCAGGATTGGGCTAGGGTACTAAGAATAGGCTATGGACCAAATCGTGTCATGGATGTGACATGCTTAGAGCATGGGGTGGGGAGAACAACAAGTACCGCATTTGGGCTCCTTTGCACTTTCCTTGTGTAACCCGTACGCTCCACCGGAGATACGCGGTCATGATGACCCCTATATATTATCATGGCGGGCCTCCGGCGTTCGAAAGGCGCCGTGCCTTTGTAGGCCCCTGGATCTCCAAGAGAACTATGCCAATCCTATTTATGGCCAGATAGCCCACTTGTTAGAAAGTTGTTCTTAAACTGCATTCACTTTAGACGGTTAGGCGACCCATTTGATATTTATTTCAGTACTTTATTGGCATGTGTTTAAGTATACTTGTTATGTCCCTCTGAGGACCTGGTCCGCTGCCAGGTGTACCTGTTCTTGAGTATTTGCAGGAGCACAGATTTGGAAGGATATAGATGCTCCGTGGATGTCTTCTCTTCGAGCCGTGATTGGTAGCTGGTACTTATATTGTTTGAGTGAGTTGTACTTATATTGTATTTACTTTTCCCATTTGGAGTTGGTAGTGGATTTGTTTCCACCCAACTATCATCCTTAGATACTTCTTATTGAGATCTAGTTTCATAGATACTGGTTATTTATTTCTATATGATTTTGGTGGATGAGATTTAGATTATAACCTGTGACTTGTATTACATTTTATACCACTTGTGGATTTGATGTTCATAATACAGCGTACGTGTAGATTTGGTTTCCATATATTGGAGTTGCCATATCCATGCGGCTGGCATGCTTACGTGTCCTAGTCCTACGTATTTTTGGGACTGGGGTGTGACAATGGTTCTACGAACGGTCACTGAAGCACTGGGACATCTTCGACTTAGGTAGAACGATGCTAGCTGAAGTCCTAGCATAAGATGAGTCGGGACATCCAATAAGGGCTATCTACCTGAACTGGAAAGATAGTCGTCTCATCCAACGTCCATAATGGCTTGTGGTGCCAATGACCCTCTATGTTTTGCTTAAATTGTGCAAGCTAACTATATCTTCTTGGCAGGGAAGAACATGGTAAGAATGTGCAGGTGATGCGCCGGCTATGGATAAGAGTCATCGAACGGTAACATATATATTTTTCATCATTTTATTTCTATCACATGCTTATAACTTGGATTGAGACAAGATAGAAATACCACATAATAATATTTCATGCTTCACATGAATACCGTGTTGATTTGGTGAGTTGGGTTAGCTCGCCCTCACCAGTACATTTCAAATATGCTGACCCACGTTGCAACAGGTTCTCCGAGACGAAGCGACGCTGCGAGAAGCTGAAGCCTTTCCCAACTAGTCCACCAAACGGCATGCTCGCATTCGTGACCTTTGAAGCGTATACAGACTATCCGAAGCTCCTGTGCCTATCTTTTGAATCTCCTTAGTGCAGCTAAGAACGTTTGCCAAGGTGTAATTATATTTTTGTCCATAGTAAAAGGATGTACTGTATGAAACGACCATCTCATTTTGTGTTTCCATTGTAAGCCCGTGCGACAACCTTTGTACTTAAGACTATATAATCAATGTTCATACCAATAAAAGAATATTTTCTTTTGTGCAATGTGTGACTTTAATTTCTCTGCGTTCACTATGTTGTTGTGCTCTATGTAACTTAACGTCTATGCCTTGTGCGATTGCAACTTAGGTTCGCACAACATCATGTCCGGGGAGCGACTATCAATTCTACGGAATCGGGGTGTGACATTGAATGTGTCACAAAGACAAAGAAGTTCCTCTCGTCCAAGTTCAGTATGAAGGACATGGGAGATGCTGGCGTTATCTTGGGGATAAAGATCATCTAGAATAGAGCTAAGCTTGCTTTATCACAAACTCACTACATAGATAAGATGCTCATACGATATGGATATAAGGATCTTTCAGGGATCGATACTCCTTATAGGTGTGACAAGAATCCAAAGTCAAATTCGGGAGAAAGTGTCAGACAGTTGGAGTACTCAAGCATCATTTAAAGTTTGATGTATGCTACGAATACCACCAAACCCGATATTCTTGTGCCATAGGGATGCTGAGTCGATTCAAGAGCAACCCAAATATAGAACACTAGAAATCTGTGAAGAGGGTTATGAGATAGCTCAAGAGGACTCAGAAGTTTGTATTATACTATAATGGTTACCAACTGTGGTAGAAGAATTTAGTGATAATAGTAGGTGCTCAAAAGAAGAGAGTCAAAGGATCACAAGAGGATATATTTTCTCCATTGATGGGGTAACCATATCATAGAAATCGAAAAGCAGACTTTGCTCTCTCACTCACTTATGGAGTCTTAGTTATATGCGTTGGAGGATACAGTGGATGAAGCAGAATATTTTCGAAAGCTCATGTATGATTTTCTACTGGTTGGTGCGCAGATTCTAGCCATACCGATTTATTATGACAAGCAGGCGACTGCAATGGTGGCATAAATAATATCTTCAATAATAAGAAGAGTATTGTACGACTTCGTCATACAATACTGATGAGCACATCAAGGATGACATAATTATAGTGGTTGATGTTCAGAGCGAGAAAAATCTGACATATCCGTTCACCAAAGGCCTCAAGTGCTAACTGGTCGAGGACATAAAAAATAAAATGGGTTTGAAAAATTCTGATATTATGTCTTTGTAATTCCAGCATAAAGTATTATGTTATTAGTTCAAAGAGAAATCTACCAAGCATCTTACTTTTGGTTCAACGAATGATCATTGACTGAAAAATATCAGGTACAGAGGTTAGTCCTTGGAGATATTGTTGGGATTACATACCAGAACTCTTGTGGTCTACTATTTTCTCTTGGTATAGAACAAGTCTTGTGAGAGGATGGCTTTAAGATTGAATGAGTTCTTGGACATTTAGAATGTCTGGCATGTTTAACTGGGAACAAACTGGGAGCATGAGTAGCTCAACACTATAAAGGGACGAGTACCCCCATGCTATAGTGGCGTGACACCATATAAGGTAGGATCTCAACTTTGGGCCATGCCATAGTAGCATAGGACCGCATAGAGGTAGGAAGTCTAATGTTGAAAGATAGAGAATGGTAGTACACACTACAAAAAGGTTGGGACCTAATGCTACAGTGTTATGACACCACCAAGAGGTTGGACCTCGGCTTTGGGTCATGTCATGGTGGCATAGTACCGCAAGAAAGCGAAAGACTTCATGTTGGGCAAAGTTAAACTCTCTAAAGAACTCACATATATGTATGAACAGATATGTAGACCTTCTCTTAAGAGTAAGCTTGTAGACACCCAAGATACATACGCATATATCAGGTCAGTATAACACATTTACTGTGCGACCAAAGACATAATTGATGTCATTGTTGTGAGACTCGTCTCATTATTCTAGTATATGTATCTGATATATGAGCATTATACATGTATATCTCATTTATTGTTTAATTGTTTACATCATGCTTTATGCCATTCATGCATTGTTTAGGTTACTTTGGTAAGTTTCTCTTAGTTGAATGTTTTGGACCGTTGGTCCCTTGAATTTTTGGTGGGTGGTTGTGATGAACCCGGGTGAGGGACATGGATTATGATCCAATGCCCTACAATCATAGCTCTTCCTATATAAGCAATACCACTCTCTTTCCTCCAATTTTCTTTTTTTTTTTATTTCTCCTTCCTTCTTTATTTCTTTCCCAGCAGAGAGCAGCAGCCGAGCTTGGCCTTGGCCGTGGGTAACCTTGGTAGTGTTGGTATTAGGCTAGAACTTGATCGTAGGTAAGTACATCTTGCCAACCGAAGGAACAACCATGGATCTTGCTTTGATTCTTAGTATAATTTTGTTTTAATCATTAGATCAATTTTATTTTTGGGTAACACTTAGAACTTGTCTCATTGATGATTTATGTTTTCCTTGAATTGGATTGCTCATGGAGTCCGAGAACAGCAAGTCAGAGAATGCAAAGTTGGCCTGAGAATGCATATAAAAAGTACACATGGAACCCTTGTCGTATAGAGCGAAGTTTCAGTGAGCGTACTTGTGTGTGTTTCACAAATTTCTTAGAAAGTGCGCCAAGATATGTTGAGTACTCTGAACGCACTTCCCTATTCCTACGTACGTTTTGTACTATGTCAATTCCTCCAAAAGTACGCCAGTCCTAATTGGTGCACTTTTGAATGGGTCTGCAAGTCATCAAGAATGTACGCCACTGCTTAAATAGCCAAGTTGGCGCACTTTGTAGATATTGCAGAATTGGCGCACTTTGGTGAAACTTTTCTCACCGACACACTTTGTTGCTTCTGGATAATGGCGCACTTTGCTGCGTTGGTGCACTATGTGGCATTCTCCAGAGATGACGTACTTTGTAGCCCTTCGTAATTACTTAATGACTAAGCAATAAACTTATGACCATTCTCGAAAATTATGTTCTCGACTGCAAGGTTGTCTCGACTGTTGTGCCATACTTTGAGACTTGTGTTTTTTTTTAGTAGACCTTCCTATGCTTGCTTGTGCGCCTAACATCACTGCTGGCATACTTAATGAAAGTGTGCCAAGTTCATAGCTTGGGTACTTTCATTTGTGCGCCAATGATAGATTTGTGTGCCAAGCTCATGACTCGTGAACTTCTATCAATGTGCGCCAGTCCTAGAAGTGCGCTTTAGTATGATTTGTGCGCCATCTTTGCTCGGAGCACTTTTGTATCAAATGCGCTAGAACTGTCCGGACTAGTGATTTGTCCGCCAAAACTGTTTTTGGCCATTTTTGCGCCAATAGTAATTTTTGCCCATTATGCGCGAATGATTTATTTTCTTGCCGGATTATGCGACAACCCTGAATTGTTGATTATGCGCCTGCATGTCATTATTCTTTTGTTAGTAACACTTAGCACTTGATGTTTCTCTGGTTTTCTTTTAGTTAATCCTGGTTATTTCCTTAACTGACATTATATGGATCTTGATTTCCTAACATGAGCTAAGTGATTGTACACTATAATGAACTCATGAATCTTGACATGGACTGATAACCCTGATACTCATGATCCTGATATGCCTAATAGTGGCTCGACGTAGCGCACCCATAACACGAGAATTCTTGTAACTGTCCTGATTAAGGCTATTAGTAGCACCTGTATTGCATATCATATATCTCCGTATTGATTTTGATTATGCTCGTCAAGCTACTGTCCTGTCTTGCATCATGTCTAAGGCAAATTCCTGAGCACCACGGTCGAAAATTCTTGATAATTGTTCAGGCTAATAATTAGAATAATAATCTAGAAAGCATCTAGAGAGATTTTCTGGCTACATACAAATCTCGGTATTCCAGCAACACATGGTGGATTTAGAGCTCTCCTTTGTGAGTGGCACACTTCCAGCACACCGACGAGTGTTGCACTACCAAAAAAGACAAGAAAATGATTATACCTGATAAACCTATATTATGTACCCGTTTGTTTGGATAACCAGTATAGTCTACAGGGCATGTAGCTGTAAGGAATCTCAAACTGCATGCATTAGTAACTAGAACTGTGATAACCCTATTTAGCTAATAATAGCAAGCCGTAGGGCATGATTGGTCGTGATTGCTTGATTTCTAGTCTAGTCTAGTCATGTTCTGATTTAAATTAGCAGTTGATCCGAAAATGGTAACCGGAGTGCTGATTCCAGATGTCCTTGTTTAATTACTCCAGAACTATTTAATTGTTACTTTATCTGCTATTCTTATTGATTTGTCTGCATACTGGTTTTAGTTCATAAGTTTGGCTCCCTTGTGATACTTGTTGTTTGGGGTCTGACCCCACTGGTTTTGTATGGCCAGATTTCGGAGCAGGATCACAGGATCTCCCGTACCTCCCTCCTCAAGATGGTGAACAAGAGAAGCACACGAGGATAAGAGTGGGTTTCTTCTTCCTCACCCACTTGATCTTGTACATTACTCTTTTGAGGTATTTAGCCACTGAGCACGTGTTTAGCTCGTGTTTTGGGATTCTTGATACTGCAGCCTGTGGACCTACATGTAAAACATATTCTAGACTATAGCTAGAGTTGATCATGTAATATTGTACTTTGCTAGTTCTTTATTTTGGTACTAGTTTCATGATCATCTGGGTATGTATAGTTTTGGACGCCTTACTATTATATGTTGGTGATCATACATCTTGTAAACTTTTTGCTTGCTTGAGATTGAGACACCTAGGATTCTTGACCCAGGATTGCCTGATGGATTGTAGAGTAAACTCTCACATGTCTAGACGGTCGTGACCGTATCTCGGGGTATAGAGTACTCTAGTATACGTCGCGGGCTTTGTCTGCCCCCGCTCTCCAGTATTCTAGTTCTAGGATGTGGCAATTGTGTAAGTGAGAATGATAGCAACTATGATACTGAATTCAAGACAGCCCATTATGTATTGTACTGTTATTTTACCCATGTGAGAAGATTCTATTCATAAGCGATATATATCATAATGCATGATGTACAATCTCTGTGGGGAACGCTTAGCCCATATATTAAAATATGTAGAAGATTGTTGGGGTTTGAATTTGCATTCTAGACATTATTTTTATATTCATGTGGCAATTCCAAGTGTATATTTCAATATAAGATGCAACTGAATCAAGAACTGAAACAGCCATCATGGGTGATTTCGCAACTGTCAATTCCAATGGTGGACTAGAAGAAAAGCACTTATACCTAACAAATTTAAGTGAATACCCAAAATTGTAGTCATTTTATTTATATCTTTTCATACATAACCAAAGAATGGAAAGGATTCTTCAAGAGTCGCAGGTCCTAGAAGCGCATGATATCTTTTATTGACTTGTGCACATGGGGGTGTCGTAGCCCATATGGTTTAGATGGTGGGATATTTTACTAGAGATGCAATGTTCAAATCCTCAACGAATTATTTATGTTTTTTGTTACTCATTTCTTTGAGATTTTTCTTAGGAGCTAACTCGAACTTGTATTTGAACTCAGACTCGGACTCGGGCTCAGATGAAGGGTACAAAGTGGCGCTTTGATGACGTACTTTGCACTTGGCAGCACCGGCGTCGTGCGACGTTGTGCGTAGACATTTCGCACAAGCGTTACTCGTGGGTGATGCGCTCGAAACTGCGTTGGGTTGCGTTTCAGCACAAAATTGTTGTTATGTTGCGCATAATTGGTTGTTCATTGCTCCTGGAGCGAAAATGTCATTTAGTATGAGATATTGTTGTAACCGCCCACTTAATGGAGAGTTATTCTCTGAATTTATTGTCCATTATGGGTAGTAGGCCGTTAGGGGGGTTGGTTCTCCTATATATTCGATGGTTCTTCTCTTTTACGAGACATGACAAGAGAAAATATACTATCTGAGGAGTTAGCAGCGGCTATTCGGAGCAACAAAGTGTTGCCAGTTCGAAGAGTCCAAGTTATGTCCATACATGAGTAACAAGTGAGCAATTCAAAAATTCATAATTGAGAACTTGTTGGTTAAGATGGGAGCAGATCGACGAGTAAGATCGAATTTTGCTTTGAGCAACGGTAATTTAATCACTCCAGCAAGTTGTCATCTTCAACATCTTCTTCATTGTGTTCTGTTTGCGTTTGTAACAAGTTTGTATTAACATTTGTGTTACGCTTTTACAAGTATTATATTTCAGATGTTTGTATTTCAAGTCGGTTGTAATCTTCTTTTCTTGCAAGTTATTGTAAGCATCAATTCATGAGGTTTAAATTCATGAAAATTTTGTATTACAATTTTTAAGTGAAGGTTAAAGTCACTTGAAACAGTATCTTCATTAAGGATGAAGGTAAAACTGTGTACATTTTTTACATTCTTCTGACCATACAAAAACAAGTCTCACATGGTACTGGAACGGATATAACACTCTTGATTAATAATAACTTATATGAATTGTTGTTTAGTTATAATATTAGTATATATTATCTAAGAAAACCAAGTTCCACTCCCACGAATTCACATAAATATTTATAGTTATCGGGACTATGTTTTAAGTTAGGTAAATTTTATTTATGTGAAACCAATTTGAATACAAATCCAACTAGGATCCGATCGGACCCAAGTCTGACTCAAACAGATTTGATCCATACCCACCAAAAACCTGACTCGGACACAACTAGAACATGACTTGAACCCGACGATGATACGCTTCTAAAATCGAACCTGGCCTGAAACTGACTACACTATAATTTCATTCCCATGCTAAATAAAAAAAAAATTCATATGTTTTTGAGAGAATGGCTCTTCCTACGAATGAAATATATGAAAGCAGAAATATTTAGAATGTGAAACAAGCATAGAAACTATTTTTGCATCCTAGAAATCCTAACCCTAGACTCCATCTCCAGGTGTCTATTGGGCCGAGCGGCCCGAGCCTGACTAGGACACAGTCAAATCCGGATTGTGCCGGCCATGGCTCGAACAACGAATCGACACACAAGAATCCCAGGTTCGGGTTAGGTTTACTGCACCGGCCCGAAAGGCCCGACCCAAACTGGTCTGATCCGAACCTCGGTCAGAACCGGGTTCCACTCCCTAACTTGGTCGACGCGGTTCGGTCCAGCCAGATCGATAACCTAGTCAGGCGTGGGTCGACCCAAAAATCCCCTACCTAATTAATTATTTTGAGGGGTATTACTGTTATATAAATGTTGGGAGAAATTTTTTGGTTAAATTCTCCCAATGGCCATTTTATTAATTGAGATTATTTTTACCAAAAATACCCTCAAATACTAAGCTGTTTTTGAACTTTAATAAAGAATACTTTAGTCATTTTGCTAAAAATGATAAAATATCCTTATAACAACTATATAAATCTTTTAAATAGGGTTTAATTTATTCAAATTTATCACAGTAACTGTTCTAACACTTTCAAGCAATCTAGTGAAGTAACTACTTTATAGAGACTAAAGCGCAAGAAAAAATGCAAGAGTCAGAAAATTTTGGAGGCTTCAACTTGATCGACCACCAACAAGCTGCAAATTTTTTCCATCCGGATATGGAGAAAATCAATTTAAATATTTTTATTATAAAATTAGTTAATTTTGATACTGAAATTTAATTTTTTTAAATTACAATTAAAATAAAAATAGTATGAATCCCCATGATGCTACTTGTTCTGACCAACATTATGAAAATCCTAAGGGCATTGTTACAATATTTATAGTAATTTTGAAATAATTATTATGCTAGTAATCCTATAGAAAATGATCTATCACCGACACAAATGTCACCTCCAAAAGTTAGAAGTATTAATAGTAATATTTCAAGTAGAAATTTTTTGACTATATGAAAATATTATACTAAACTATTTGTCACATATAATAAGGGAAAGAAAGTCTTATATCCCAAAGATAAAAAAATCTAATATCAAAAGTTGCACAATGTAATAAATGCAAAATAAAAAATTTAAATGACTCAGTTAATGCTAGACAAACACAATTAAACGTCGGTCCTCAAGGATCTTCAGTAGAAAATTTTACTTATTTTGCTACTCGTAACAAAACCAACTTAACGAAATATATTATTTGTAATGAACAACCTTTTACATTTGGTGAGAGTGAAATATAGTACGACTATGCAAATAGTACACTAAATCCTTGTTCTACTGTTGTTTCTAGATCTACTATTATAACAGAAGCTGTTAAAAAGAATTTTTTTAAAAAAAACAAAAAACTTTGAAAAAAAAGTTTGGTAAATATTAGTAAAAAAAATAAAGGAATACTAAACAAGAAGAAAAGTACGATGCTACCGAATATTTTAGAAGTCTGCGTTGGCGTTCAAGATTAAATTCGTACGAAAAAACGAACTCAACAATTAAGAGAAAAAAATTCCAACATTAATGAACTGGACTTTCAATCTCTTACTACATACGAAAATTTCAACATTAATAAACTGGACTTTCAATCTCTTATTATAGACAACCTTACTATAGTTGAACAATGAAGCGGCAAAAAAATCAAAAAAAAAAATGACACCGAAGACTGAGACTTAAAAATCAAATTGTAAATAAAATATATACTTTCACTTTTTCAGCTTTCAAAAAAATGTACAAAATTTTCAAATTAATTAAATTAATAAAGTTTTTTTTTTTTACATTATTTTTTAAAGCCCAAATTAATACCATTTTTGACCCATTTCATAAGCTCAATTTTTTTCACGGGTCAATCTGAAACTGGCGCTGCAAATATCCGAGTTCTGAGTCAGGCTGGGTTTGAATTTTGGTTTATTTGGCCCGCCCGTAACCCACAAATGATTCTTCATAGCTTTCACCCCCTAGGATGCGAGATGGATGGATCAATTGCAGGGATCAATTAATTGGGTCTCGTCTAGCATATTTTTGAAAAAAAGTATCTCACTTAGGCATATCTAGGTGCCAACGAAAACCAAAAATTCATGATAATGCAAAGTAGAATCTTCACTCGGACTTGTAATCGTAGCATGGATCATAAACCCATACAGTGGCGAAAGCATGAAAAGATGAATAAAAAGAAGGAATTTTAAGTTTGCTCGAATCCAACAAGTAATATCCCAACCACATGGACCTTGTTGAATTCACCAACTATAACTATTGGAGTCTGAACAATTGAAAAGAGTATTATTATAAAACACTTGTAATTATGTTATATTGAACTGGTGTATATTGTATGTTAAACTATAAGCTTACAACCAAGAAGAAATAGAAAGGAAAGAAAAAACAATCCTAATCTTCCTTTTTCCTTTTGTTCAGGAAAAAAAAAAGAATAATCTCATTTTATGTATCCTCATGAATTTCCAAGCAAAAGGCATTCTTTTTATAAAACTGTAATCTTATTGTTCCCATTGTTAGCAACAAAACAAGTAAAATCATGCATGCATCTGTTCTCAAAATTTTGTCAAACAAAATAATGTTGAACATCATGTTGTATTATAAGAATGTTAAACATCATGTTGTATTATTTCCTGACAAAGAAAAAAGTATTATTTCCTGACAAAAGCTTTAATTATTATTTCAAATTATATAAGTAGGTTATAAACTCAATTCTTTCCTTTTTTTTAGAAGACCTTAACAAATGGAAATAGCTGGAACTTTTTGAAACCAAATAGCAATCATTTGATGGCAAAATTCAAAACACCACCAAAAAATTAGTCAATTTAAAAAGAAAAAAAAAACAAGCAATTTAATAAATGGATATAGCTAGAACTGTTTGAACCCACAAGGAAAATCAATTTATGGCTACAACTCAACAGAACACAAAAACATTCGAGGTAATAACTAATCTCACCTTGCGATGATCTCAGCATCATCTTTACTTTGGACCCTGAAAAATCAAGACCCCTAAATCAAACTTTGGTCCAATTCCGAAAAGGAAAAGAAATTTTGAAAGAAAAATGCAAACACAAGTACCTGATCCAGCAGCTGACATGTTGATCTAGTTTATCTTTTGACCAAACATCTACCCACAAGTCATTCTACCCTCAAGTCATAACTAAACAAACCACCAAAACATACAATTCTAGAAATGTAAACCTTTGCAGTCAAGAACCATCTCTGTAGACACTTCCATTTCTGGCTGCAGTAGCTGGCTGGTGAGCATGCGAACCAGAAAGATATTTCCACAGTGATGAGAGAGACTAAACAAAAGATATTATTATATCCTACCTGATGCAGAACACATGCAATATAAGGACCTGAGGCCCTCAAAAAGGAAAATGACATTTCAAAAACATCAAATAGAAAATAGAAAATTGTTCAATGTGTACTTTCGAGAGAGAGATGTATCCGAGTTAAATTTACCCTACACTCTGGCATTAAAGCCTCACAATCCTCAGAACCCTCGGCCAAAACAACTGATTCAGATATGCTATCGCATTGTTTTTCTTCAATATCATTAGGGCAGTCACAATTTTCCTCATCTTCAACGTCAATAGTTGCCCTCTTTTCTACTTCCATGGGGAAAGCAGAAGTCACACCTACTATCGGTAGGTCATCTTCCATGTTATCAGGCGAACTCGCACTCACTTTTCCCCCATCAGAAGCTGAAGGAACTTTCTCTTCTTTGACTGATGCCAATTGTAATCCAGGAGGATTCATAGCTTCTTTCACAGCTTCTTTCTGCTTCTTGTAAAGAGACATGGCTCTCTGCACATAAAGACATAGCAAATTAGGCAGTCAAGACATAAAAAGTGCTGACAAGGTCATCCAAAGAATCAATCAAATTTACTAATCTTTGTGACTGCAGGATAATGAACTAGTTTCCACGTACTCATCAACAATTTACCACCAAAATCTTCTCGGAAGAAGTGCCGGAAGAATGACTATATTTATGCAGTTCACCAGAAAACTTCTCAGAAGAATAGAGGTATATTTATGTGGTTCATCAACTGAAGGATATCCCTAAAACCCGATATAAATGAACCAATATTTGATGTACCGTCACGGCATGGCAGACAAGACATTGATATTGAATGATGATAAATATAAGTGCAGCACAGCTATTTCCAAGATTTCAAAAAAAGAACATGGAGCTAAAATTAAATGGATTATCAGTATTGACAGCTATTTCCACATGATAAACAACTGTGTACGAGATATATATGGTTCAGACTCCAGAGCTAAACCATTTACACATTTAAATCAGGGTTGAGTGAGGTCCAAATAGTGATCTTAACCAAGATTGTACATGCATGATAAAGGACATGAAATGTGCCAATGCATCCACCATTCCTCAGTCATCCTCGATCACGACACCAAGTAATACCGAATGATTCAATATCTCACAAAAAGGTTCACAATCTAGGAAACAGACTCTCCAGACAGGGTCACATCGTTTGAGACGGATATGGACAACACACTTCAAAATATACTAGAGCATGTCAAAATATGTAAACCATGCCTGGTCGCCGTAAACGAATTGTGTCATGTCGTATTCAAGTCCGTTCAACATAATTCACAAGGTTTATCTTTGATCATCACTACCATCATTAGTCAATCACTAAACATGTTTAACTATCATCCTTAAGCATAACCGCATGCAAGTATGTCAATTAACTTCAGAAAATATGATAATAGGTCTAATGTATGTAGGACCAAATTACTTCATCCAAGTAACATCTTTACTTAGTCTTAAAATCATAGTTTGAAGTATCAGTCGATACCGATATGATATATAGCTGATACCAATCCAATTAGCATGTTCTGGTCTGATACCGACAGCTATTGATTCTACCGATACTGATGATGGGAGTCTCTTTTCTAGTCAATTTAGCAGAGAAAATTGAACAAAAAAAAATAGAAGAATGAAAACTATAACCTTATCTATGACAATGTTCAGTTGTGCCTGAAGATTTATAATGTTACATAGTATCGATATGAGTCCTTATCTATGAACTATAACCTTTATCATTTGTCGAAGTTTTATATCTATAAACTCACAATACTCGACCATATTAATATTATTTCATTCAAAACTATTTATTTAGATTGCACTATATCTAAAGGCAAGTAAATAAACAATAGTATCTACTGCAAGTGAATATTGTTCCATTAAGAACTGTGAAAACAACATATAATATATACTATTATGTCCAAGGCTCCAAATGTATCAAATAATTTTCTAGTTTGTTAAAAGGCTTTGCCATTTTTTATTTTCCGAAAAGTAACCCAATACTCCAATCCGAAACTGCCAAAGACCACCGATACCGATACTCATAGGAAGGGTCCGATACCAATATATCAAACCTTGTTTAACATCATCAGTCACCAACTATATAGACGCTTGCAGCACTCTGTTCTTAATAGCATAAAAAGTTATATATATATATATATATATATATATATATAGAGAGAGAGAGAGAGAGAGAGAGAGAGAGAGAGAGAGAGAGGAGGGATCCACATCCCCCCATTTTTGCATCCCCATGATAACAACCATTGGATCTTGTTTAAGTCATAATATTAACCATTGAAAAATGAACGGCTAAGATTAGATGACTTAAACAAGATCCAACGGCTATGAAAGAGGAGATGCTTGGGGGATACAGAAATGGGGGATCTGGATCCCTCCTCATATATATATATATATATATATATATATATATATATATATATTTCAGACAAATGACTGTATCTTGCTCAGTAGTTCTTAAGAGGCCTGGCCAGAAGGGACAAATTTTAGGGCCTTCGGGATAATGAGAACCTACTGAGTAGACCACATATATATTGAATCACAGTCCTTCAATGCAAGAGTTAATTTGCAGAACATTTTGAAGCTAAAAGTAGACGAACAACAAAAGTCGGTATTATCCAAAGTAATTTTGTCAGCTACATGATCCACATGGCTTATCGAGGGCCATGTCATGGCCATGTCATCATTTTAATTAGCAAGCTCCATATCTGAAGATAAAGAACACAGTTGATTTAATAAACACAAGCTACCATGAATAGCAACAAACATCTTAAACTAGTAAAAGAAACAGCTCTATATACATTTCCATTGCACAAATACTGAATCCTTGGTGTCCGTCAGAATGTATATAGTTCATTTTAGATCTATGTGGTTTTTATGATCTATGTTATCAGTCATATCAAAAGGTACATAGTAGTAATTAACAAAAGCACAGTAATCCATGCTACAATTATCTCCTTAAGTTAAGCAGAATTTGTTTCCAATGGGCATGAAATACCTGAAATACAACCTCTACTGATGTAGGAGAACGAGAATTAAGGAAGTACTTTTTGCTCTTTGCTGCAACTTTAGCATCCTGTGATTTATTATTCTGAAGAATAAAAAGGATCAGCCCCTTATATAAGGATTAAAAATCATTTCAAAATACAGAGTTATACCAACTACCTTTCTTTGTCCTTGCACATTGCCTGCAAGAGCCCCATCTTTTGTTCCCACTAAAGACATACATTGCTCATACAACTCTGGCTGCACAAGATCAGGCGCTATGCCTAGCTTGGAAAGGTAATTGCAGAAGAAGCGGACATAATTGTTGCTCTGCTTTTCAGAAGTTTCTTGCAAACTTGGCATATTAGAAGCCTCAAATACCTTCTCGTGTAATGATTTTGGAGGAATTCCAAGAGCATTCATAGCAGGGGATGTATTAATAGGTTGGTTGATTCCACCAGCATCAGCTGTAGGGAGCTCAGTAATGGTCCGCTCTTCATGAGAATGATTCCCTGATTGCCCAGCCCAAGTTTCATCAGCCAAAGATTGTATAGAATATTCTTGTTCTTTCCTAGGAACAGGAAACTCCATATTCACATTTCCATTTTGCCCATTCCACATGTCGGCATTCATTTCCCAACCTCTGTTACCCCTCAAATGCCTGCTCTGATCCCAGTCCGGCCTGCCATACATATTTGATTCATCACCAAACATATTATTACTTCCATCCCACAGCTGTAAGTGGGGAGGGCATTCATCCACAGGATTATGCCACCCGTATGTACAGGAATGACCAGAAAACCTGTTGGCTTCATGAGGGTGATAGGAACCCATTGCAGGTCTGGCACCAAAGAGACGTGGAGCAGGAAACTGCTGAATAGCTGGATGAAAACCTGCAGGAGGGCCATGCTGGAGGGGTATGAAACCATTTCCATGAGACCACATAGTACTCTTCCAAGGAGTTCCTGGTCCTCTTCCTGCACTGACATCACTGCTCCTTCTATACCGGTTGTTTGTTTTACGATCCGCACTTTGAATCCTATTTTCATCTTCATAAGGCCCCAAAACTGAAGGGCTATCAACCCCTTGCCTCACAGGAGGTGGAGGAGGGATATGGCCTGGAGAAGTACCTTGTGAATTAGAAGTTCGTTTATAGGAGGAAGGTGCAAGTGATGAAGGCTCGCTGTTGAGAAGTTCCACTTGAGATCTACCACTCACTTTTAACTTGTCTGCTTGCAATTCCCGATCCCTGCCAACATCTTTAGAAGAGGATGAATTCCTTCCATCTTTGTAAGTGCTACTTCTTTGCCCCCCTTCTTCCACATCAAGAATACGCCTAGGACCAATTCGTTCTGATTGCTGATCACTTGTAGATGTTGGAGACTTTTCTGTTAGTTGATTTGGTGAACCATGAATATCTGACCTTAAGGTCTTATCATAGTGTGAAGCAGCAGAGTCTGATAAAAGTACATCTGAGCGGGTGTCATCCTTTAATTTAGTTTTCTCCATTGACCAAGACTCGGATACTCTTTCCCGGCCACCTGAAGCAGTATGATGATCTGTTCTAGAAGTTACATGAGGACGACGCGCCTCTTCAGGAAGTGGCTCTCTACAGGAGGACACGGCTTGCCTTGAGTTATGCCTAAGGATACCGGTAAAAAGATAAATTGCACATTATGATTAACTGTTTGGAATATTATACTCAAAAAACGTAATTCAGCAACCGGTGTCTCTTCCCGAAAATTGGCATATATACAGGAAATAGACAGCACTTGGAATGTAGCAGAAAAATATCAACAATAAAAACGACAAACGCTGCATGGAATGACTACAGATCAAAAAGATCATACTGAAATAATGAGAACAAAAAAGATGTTAATTCGAACTTCCGCAAACATTCATCCCAGTTGCTCACAAGCTAAACATATACATCGTTAGATGGCGTCCCAAACACTAAATACACTTGCAGCAGTCATAATAATCAGTGTACAAGCACTATGCTTATTCACAAGGTTCAATAAAGAATAACCACAATAATTTTCAATGTCCAATCCTCGAAGATTTACCACAAGAAATATCATAGGTTGGGTCATGTTTCTCTATGCCATGGAACCGATTATTTCAAATGTGTATCATTCTTGACACCTTCAATCAGTGTCAAAAGTACATTACTAATGCCTAAACATTATTCTTACTATCACATTCTTAGCCGCATGATCTTGTAAATAAAAGTCACTTTGCACTATGTAACAACATACATGTGAACAGATTTGGAAGCAAAACCTATAGCACCTTGAGCTAACACGAGGCCCACCACTTCCTCAGTGATTGATGTACTAGGGACAAAGGGCAGGCTCAAAAGTAATAAACCATATGAATTTAACAAAAGTTGTGTTTTAGGGTATGTCACAAACTGTCAACTGTAGCAAAATCTAACAGCTGACAAAAAATAGCTGATAATAGAAAATTTTCTATTCTTCGTAACAGCCTATAAAAAACCTTATATTACGTAGGCAATATAACATGCACCCTTTTGCTAGTCTCCGCATAACCTCTATATAATGCTAATAAAAGAAAATTTTGTTGAAAGTATGAAATGAAGATGAAAAACATACCTAGTTTGATCCTTGACAGCATAAGCACTGGAACCAGGAGAACTCTTCGGGCGGCTACTGCTAATGCCAGAATCAACCTTGTCAGGATGAGGGTGCTCTCTAGCTTTCTCGCTACAAGAATCTAGTTTAGCGGACCTTGATCCATTTCTCTCTGTATTTTCTCGTGATTCCTTCGCAATTCGAGGTCTCACATCGTTAGAATCCTCAATGTCATCAGAAGACCTTTTCCTTCCCCTAATATTTTTGAGCTCGATTCCATGTTCATCAACATGAGGGCCATCATGATCACTGTCCTGGAGCTTCGTCTTATAACGATTCTCGGAAAGCCTATTCTCGTCTCTGGAATACTTATTATCATCTCTTGAATACTTGTTATCTGACAAGTAACTCGTGTGAATTCTTGAAGTGTGTTCATCTCTTCGCTTGTCATCACGCTGCCTTTGGTTCCTGTCAAGATCATCCCTGTTCTTCTCCCTATACCTTCCATCTTTATACCTCTCATCTTTATAGCTTCCATTTTTTGAGTGATCATCTTTAGAAGATATGCGCCTAGCATCAGTTTCTTTATCACCTCCTTGCAAGTTATCATTATCACCTGATCCATCTCTTCTCCTTTTCATCCGTTTCTCAAGTTCCTTTTCTAACTCAGGATTGCGTATCTCATCTTGTAATTCTATTAACCACACAAACAAAAGACATAAATAAACCCTAACAAACCAATAAAATAGGGTTTCACCCATTTATCTATTGTAACAGATAAACTAAGAAACAGCAATAAAAATAGAATCAGAACATATTGGACATTATGTAACATATCTTAGAAGACTGCCATGTATCAGGAAAATATTCCAACAGGAGCAACTGAATGAATAAATGTTACAAATATTTAAAAGCAACCAGATACTAATCCACCAAATTAGTGTAAAAAATAATCTAGAGTTCCTTGGACAAGAAAAGGAGGTTTAAATTACTGAATGTGAATAACAAAAGAGAGCCATACTGCATAGAAAAAATTTAAACGAGAAGCAGCGCAAAAAATGGAACTGAAAGATTGAATAAAGCATTTGTTGTTGAATCATACTTAATAATCAAACTATAATATTCACTACCCCTTTGCTGTCAAAGATGAAAATGAAACTACACATGGGATAAGTACCATATTGACTTATAAGAAATATTTAATTATTATAACTATGGGACTGTCATTTCTTGTCACACTTTGGCTTAATGTGTTGTAGAGACGAATACGATTCGATTCCCTATAGTAATTGTATCATCTTACTTTTCATCTAGTCTAAAAGAACGTGGAGGTGTTCCTTGGTTGCATGATGTTAAACTGCATAGCCAAAAGATTGGTCCACATGCCTTCTTCATATGGCATGGCCTCTCGTGCTCATATATCTTGACTAAGAATTTGGAACCAACATACATGATTATAGGGTTGTAGTAACCAGTTATTGCAACTATAGGAATGTCATTTCTTGTCACACTTTGTCTTAATGTGTCGTAGAGATTAATGTGATCCCTAAAGTAGTTGTATCACCTTACTTTTTCATCTAGGCTAAACGAACTTGGAGGTGTTCCTTGGATGCATGATCTTAAACTGCATAGCCAACATGACATGCCCTCTCATGCTCATATATCTTGACTAAGAATTTGGCACCAACATACATGATATAGGGTTGACGTCAGCTAGACAATCATTTACATATTTTTATGTGGGTCTTACCAAAAAAGGATTAGATTATTTCGGGAAATACATTCAACCAAACCCCAATACTTTTACCAACTAACATCCTTTTACCAATTAACATCCTAGAAGATTTCATAATATTGGCTGATGAATTAGTAGTTGAAACTTAGGCTGGGTTTGGGATTTCTTATCTTGGCTGCTTCTGCTTATTTTTTCAAAACGAGTCCCAGAAGTTTGGTATCAACAGTCTATCAAAACACTTTTGAAAAGTTAGTTCACTTTTGGGACAGCTTTTGAAAGTAGTTGGAAGACTACTGGTAGAAGCTGCTTTTGCTACTAAAAGCTGCTTATGCTACTGCTTTAGCAGAAATCCCAAACAAAGTCTTAGTTCATCAACTCTTTTTTCTTATGCTTCTTAGTAGAACCCATTCTAATGGGAGATGGCTTTGCATGATGATGATGAATTAAATATTAAAAGTACAAGGATTTGTATGTGGAAAGTTGGTGAAACCCAGTGAGAAAAAACAAAATAAAAATAAAACATGTAGAACTAAATAGCACAAACAAAGCTTGCACCAAAAATTAGCAATTATTACCAAAAGGTCAACAAATAAATAGCTGAATTTACCACCCTCAATAAATATTAGCAAATATTACCAAAAGGTCAACAAATAAATAGCTGAATAGTAAAACTAGTCATTTATTGATTGCATCGCCAAAAGGCTAAATTTTATACTGTCTACTTCCCACATCTCTTTCAATTTTCCAACATTACCATTCTTCACTCATTTTTTAAGACCCGCACTAAATAGATTGAAGCTCTCTGCATAATAAATAACACCACCCACAATTAAATTTCCATATGAATAAACATACCTACATAGAATATCTAGAAGAAAATGGATTTTCTTTGTCCTTACTACTTAAATGTTCTAAACATCAGATTTTCAGTCATGTTTCAATTAAAAAGATAAGAATTAGAAGTGCAACTCCACACGTGGAACCACCTTCCATGAGTTAGAAACAAGATTCTATATGGAAACCATCTCTTCCAACATATTAATGTCTGAAGAGCATATTAATGGATTTTCTTTTTCCTTACTACTTAAATGTTCTAAGCATCAGATTTTTCAGTCATGTTTCAGTTAAAAAAATAAGAATTAGAAGTGCAGCTCCAAGATGCATCCTAGTGATTGGTAATGTCCAACTTATTTCTAAATATTATACAACCAAGTATAAAGAATAAAGACAACTCTAGCAAATCACAACCATGAGTCTCCTAAATCTTCCCAGAGATACCTCCATAATTTCAGCAAAAAAACTCATGTACTTGAGTTCTAAAAAATAAAAAATCACATTCAGGAAATAATTTTTATTTTTATTGCCACATTCAACAATAAAAAATTTAAATCAAAATCTTAAGAATGACTCCATGAACTGAAGACACCATCTTCTGAGAGGCAAGCATTTTATTGGCCTTACACCACAAAAGTTGGAAGATCGTATTAGTAAGAACATTGTTGCTAACCCCTCACTATGGCCAGTGGTTTTAAAACCTCCTTTGGGGCCTACGCATGAGGCACACCACAAGGCGTTCACCTGATCGAAGTGAGGCGCACCTTATTTTAAAAATTAAAAAACAACAGAAACTGTTATGTCAAATTTTCTAAAATATAACAAACAAAGATGATGCTAAATCATTATTTATAAGGAAGGAAGAAGATAAGGCAGATTTAGGAGAGATGGAGAGGAAGAAAAAGAAGAGGCAGCAAAAGAAAAAAGAAGAAGAAGAAGACGCAGAGATGAAGAATAACAGAAATACAGCAGCAACAGAAAGAAAGGATGAAAACAAGATGAACATGGATCAACCCACATATCCCCATAGGATGTGGCTGCTAGGCAAAGAAGAATACATGTCCATGGTTGGGATGGAAATTAACAGTCTGGAAAATATTTGACTAGGGCACAGAGCATAGCTTGCCAGTGTAGCTCGGGTGAAGGTGTGTGCCTTGCTAGGTTTAACGCTTCAGTTCATCACCTTCAGCCTAAGAGCATGCTTTTGGTAACAATGCCTATAACAATCTAATTAATAGATGGACTAATTTAGACATCCAATCATTCAGCTTATTAACTTGTTAATCACATTCCATTTTTTTTTCCCAATTCTCTCCCACTGTGATAAAGATGACACTACAACTTCTATATAACGGTCACCCTCATGATTCCCCACAATAGAACTTTTTTCTTCTAAGTAACGCTTCCAATCAATGAAAGATGCGGAGAGTTCCCTTCACCTGAAATATGAACTAGCACCCCTTGACACATACAATCAACTCAAATTAAATCAAAACAATGATAGTTTGTACAAATTGTAACATAAGAATGAATTGGCTAAGGAACTGACAACAGTATGGATGTGTAGAATGTATAGTTTCAAACATGCACCACAATAACACATGCACCACAATAACATACTAGTGGGCAACAGTATGGATGTGTAGAATGTGCAGATTCTAACATGCACCATAATAACATACCAGTGGAAACACTACAATAGCTTGGATGCATTTCCATGAAAAACTTATCAAATTGTGGCACCTTTGTTACACTCCTTTCCAGCAAAAGAAAATTGCTCCTGTCTACCTAAAAGTTACTCCCTAGTAGCTAAAGAAAATTACTCGTGGGCCTCGTGGGCCTCGTGGCCCTACAGAAAATTACTCCCTCAAACCTTCCTAAACCTCTTTAAAAGAACATAGCCTTGAGTTCTCAATATCCTAGTCATCACACTTCTCATCCTTAACAATAAAGGTCCCCACAACTTTAGACGCCAGGTCGTGTCTTATATTGAAAACGATAGATCAATTAGCTTCTAAGAAAGTAGGTTGTCCTCCACAAGATAAATATTGAAGTCATTTAATTACTTTTCTCTTATTGCTTGCTTTGATTTTGTGGTTCAGGTTCTATAAATATGTCCATACAATATTATTGTTCATTCAACACCTCAATACTATTGACTCTTTAGAAAAACAATAACCACAAACCTTTATCCCAAATTTTTGGGGCCGAGCACATGAATGTATCTTCCATTTTAGCTCAGTTGAGGACTATTTCTTCTCTAACATTAGCAATACTCTAGGAAGTGAAGTCAATGTCGTTGTGTCGTAGTGTATTTTGGAGTGTCCAGGTTGTGTCAATGTTTCGCGATGTATCCCTGTCAGTGCAACATAGGCTATAATGTATCCCTTTTCAAAGCCTTAATCAGAGTTAATTTTGGTATGCTCCTATAGTTCATTCTTCTTCTTTAACTAATGTACTCTCCTAAATGGTGCATTTATTACTCTTTGTTGCAAAGGGGCAAAACATCTCAAACGATTTTATCCAATATTATCCTTGACATGATCTCCAACTTTCCTGCCTAACATTATATTCAATTCCACAAGCCATTTCTCCCATCTATTGGACATATTGTTTCTTCATTGTCCAACACTCCTTTACACAAAATATGGCAAGTCAGACCTATGCAAGCTGCAGCCGTGGATTTCGGTTCTCCCAGTTTCAAGCTAGGGTTGATTTTGGTGGCTATTCAAGGGTTTCCTTAGGACATCCAGAGGGGTCGAAAAAGGCAAATACGTATAGGTTCTGGTCAAAACATGTAACGTTGATCCCCAAGATCTATACTCAAAACTTTAAACAGCCAATCAATATATGGTTAGGGCGAAATAAAAACCAGAAACCAGTGAATTGTATTTGATACATTAGTCCCCCAACTTCCTCACTCTAGATAGTAACTTAGCTATATACTATACAGTTCAAGGTGTATCATGATAAGCTTCTCAGGTCTCCATATTTGCAAGGTGTCTACAGATGATTCAATGGAAGAGCAAGGATCTAACACCGAAAGGGGAGGGGGAAATCATCATAGAGCTCTGAAACGGACGGGTATGGGCAAAATCCCCCACCCCCCGCGCGGGGGTCCAACATCCACCCACCAAACAAGGATCTGCAGAATCCGTCCTTGAGGACAAACCGACAAGGCATCTGACAATGAGATATTCCCCCATAAGTACTTCTCACTACTGACATGACATTTTTTTCCTTTATCGTGACAAGTAATACTCTCCTAACTAGCATATAACCATAACAGCAAAACATAAAGTATCATTCTCCTCTTGATGAACCATGTTCAGAGAGAACTCTCAATGAACCAATCTGTATATATTACCTAGTTAATTAAGAATCACATTTACTTTCACTTTATATGACATGTACAAAATAACACTTCGTAATGATAAAGTATAAAAAGCAACACTTTACATTATCCTCCATGAGGATAGATTCTCTACTGTGAAGATTATTTCTAAAGATTTTACATTCACATACATAGCAGTCAAAATCAAGGTTCCTGATTTTGGATGCCAGTCTCATACCCGTTGGCAGATCCTCGGATCGGAAAGAGGATATTGGATGATATATCGGACATATCAGGAGTTATGACCCTATGGAGGTTTAGGATAAAATACATATCATATATATGTATAACAATTAACAATAATCAAAGTACTGATATATTTAATAAGTATCCATAAACAATTGAGCAAGTCTGAAGTCAAAAATCAATTATTTTAACAAGGAGATGAGAAGAAGGTAAGTGCCTCTATGTTGCTCACTTGTCAAAGAAGGAACTATCGATCTCTTTTTTTTCCTCTTGAGAAACACATGCAATAGATTTCTTTGGAGGGTTAGTATATTTATACTTGGCTGACCCAAACCCGATATATAATATTACTGTTAAATAAAGGATTTCTCAGCGAAGTAACCTATCGCTTAATTTGATTATTGAGTAGCTGAAAAATCAAATTTCAAATTGTCACGTAATTGCGATTAATTGGCCATGTAATTGCAACTAACATATAACCAGCCATGGATCAAATGCTTAATGAAAATTTCTTAATATAAATTATGTGATATGCCTCGTGTACGCCATATATCGGCCGATAAAGATCAAACAGGGGGGGAGGGGGGGGTTAAACCGGTTAGGCAAACTGTATCATTTTGCCTTCAAAACCTTTATACTGGCTGCTATACCAGCCATTCTGTGAGATCCTGAACAATGGTCAAAATTATTTCGAAAAACTAATTGTTAGCATGTCGATGGTGCAATGTCATATCATTCCACATCGGGATTGTATAACAAAAGTACATTCATTAATGGTCATTGATAAGTCATCTTCTTTGCCAGGTCATCGTAATATTTCCTTCCATCAGAGGCTCAAACTTTATTTTAGATATCCAGTTTGCGTCAAAATTAAAGACAAGGTTACCATGAAATCTATCTTGCACGATTCCAGATGGGTACACAATATGGATACGTGATACAGTCATTTCCAAATAAGTGAAAAGTAGTCACCTATGTTGCACAAATACGGACACATGCACACGGGTACAGACATGATACCGTGCAACATAGCATGACAAGTTATGAGCTTTCATACTTCTACAAATTCAGAAACCCTAAAGTGGAAGAACTCCCCGAGGTGAACTTTGAGTCCACGTGGCACAGAATGGACTCGGAGCAATTCCAATATCATAATTTATAATGTCTCAGATGTTTGCTTGAGAGAGTCATGTCATTGCAACATGTCGCTTGGGTTGAGCATGGGCCCTTAGGCACTCTTTCTGTAGTTAGGCTGGTCAGGCATCCCTAGTATCTTTACCTAAAACAAATACAACTCTAAAATCAGGACCTCCCTTGACTGGTCCAACCAAACCTGATCCAAAACAAGAAAAAAAAAAAAAGGGGGGGGGGGGGGGGGGGGAGTACAGGCTAAGCTCACTTGAATGTCATCCCCAGCCTGGTTACTTAGTATAGCTGAGGCTTGTTGGGGCAGTTTAAGGGTCAGTCTCTAACATGACACAAAATTTGGCATTGTCGATCAAATTAGAGGAATAGAACTAAGTATCTTGTGCAAAATTGTGAAGTAGAATGAACATAAGAACAGCATCATAAAGCATGTTGCCTTCATAAATTAATCCGTAACAGCAAGTAGTAAATTGTTTGAACATGGTGAATCTTCCAAATTTTCCTTACGAATCCTCGAAATTCTCTTGGACTTATTTGTACATAAATAAGTTTTTGTTGCCCAATTTGTAAATTGTTCCGGATCTATTTGTACATAAATAAGTTATTGTTTGTTTGTGTTTCACCAAGTGTGTTGTACGATATGCCATATGTTGTACATTAGCCTTCTCCACGACAACATATACTGCACATAAACAAACCAAATTTCCCAACTACAAGATCTATATAGCTTTACTAAGGAGCGCCCAAGAATCCAATGACTTCCTCGAGATTAATCTCTAAAAATGAACAGTGAATACATCATCACTATATGACTCCCGAAAGTAGTGTTTGCAAGCGACTCTACATGGCATATCGTACAACACACTAGTGGTAAAATGCATTCAGTCACATAGTATAAGCCCATGGCTTGATAAGCCAAATGAACTGAACTAAATCATGCAAAAATACAATATACCAACTAACACAGGAACCTACTCTTAGGAAAAAGTGTCTTAGCCTTACTAAACCTCTGGCCTTTATCTGATGTACCCTTCTCCCTATGTATGAGTCTCAAGCCACCCAGCACATGGAAAAGAGTGCTCATGGCACAGCATGCCCAATAAACTGAACCAAAACATGCAAACAAACCATCCCGAGGAACAGAGAGAACCTATTCTTACGTAAAAAAAGAAGTGGCTTGATCAAACCTCGAGCCTCTATCTTAATATGTCCTTCCCCTTATGCATGTGCCTCCCGAGGCACCTGGCACGTGGAAATTTATGTTCAATATTTCAGTCTAATGCTTGAAAATGTTGTTAAATCTAACAAGCCAATCTTTATTTTAGGAACATGCAATAGATATATCCAGCATTGGACCCTATATACTATACTGCATGAATTTGTTCTAAGATATAGGAAGCACAAACACTCCAAAAATTAATGCCACGTCAGTGTGTAATGAACACCACACTCCAAAATACGCTCGGGCATGCCAAAATATGTGCCATGACCGTATCATGTTGTACTAATATATGCGTCTACGCAACAGAACATAAGATAAACTTAGTAACTTGCAAGTCTCAAAAGGTCAAGTTAGCATCACTAAGATTGAATCTTTGCAACTGCATAACTGAAGAAAAAATTGGAATATGTGTCACCTTACCAGTAATTACTACATCCTTCTTAACTGATTGTTCTTCTTTCCTGCTCTCATCGTCCTCAGCCCTCTCGTTTCTAGAGTGTTGAACCTTCTTATCCTTCTCCGGATCTCGCTCTTTCTCCCTTTCTCTTTCTCGTTCCTTCCCATCCTTGTACTGATTCTCCGGTGCTGGTGCTCGCTCTCTTTCTTTTTCCCTTTCTCTTTCCCTTTCCTTTCCTTCCTTATACTGACTACTACTCTCCTTCCGGCTCGATTCCTTCTCAGACCTCCTCTCACTCGAACCCTCACGTCTTCTGCTACTAGATTTCCCTTTCGAATCCACACCGGACTCCTTTGTCTTCTCCATCCCCTTCTTTTCCGGCTCCTTCTCAGCCACAGCATCCTCGCCGCTGCCATTCCACCGGTCGGCAGCCACAGAATCAACCCCCCGTACCTTCAGCTTCTTCCCGCCCTCCCCGGACAAATCCCCGTTGCTACTCCCCACCAGATCCTTCCCCGACGAAGATCTCCGCCTCTCCGGCTCCGGAACCCTAGAAACCCGAGCCTCCTCCTCCGTCTCCGCCGCCTCCATCCTCCTCTCTCTGGAATCCGCCGCCTCCTCCGAATCTGACCGGTCCCGATGCTTGTGCGACCGGTCCCTGTGCTTGTGGCGAGAACTCCGCGCCATGGCGAACCGACAAACCCTAATCCCTCCGATTCGAGCAGTAAGCCCCCGCAACAGGATAAAACGAACCCTAATTCGAAGGAATTGGTGAATGCGAGCTGCTTGCCGGGAAATTGCGACGATCAGCGGCAAATCGGCCGGAGAATCGAGACGGAGCCGCCGGAGAAGAAGAGTAGCTTTTCGAGAATGGATCGACTGGGAAATAGTGGGACTGAAGAGGAATATGGAGGAAATTTGAGGGGGGGGCGGAGTGGGAAAATGGTTGGATCGTGAGAATTTGGGGGAAATGATAAGGAAGGAGCCGCCCCCTTTGGGTTTTCTCGCTCGAGTCCTAATGAGTCGCAGATAGTTTGATTGAACTTATTTGACGGAATTGCCCCTGGTTTGGCGAGAGTTTTAAAGGGGATGTCCCCTGGTTTTGATGTAATTTTTAGGAGAAATACCTTTAGAGGACCTGTCAAATGCTATGATATATAGGCTAAATTACAACTTGATACCCTCAACTATTCAAATTGTTCAATTTGATACCTTCAAATTTGATAGGTATCAACTTAATACCCTAAAATTTAAAAATGACAAAATTATCCCTCTTATCCCCCCCCCACCGGCTATCACCACCCCCTCCGCGAGAGAAGGGGGGTGGGGAGGGAGGAGGGGGGGGGGGGGGGGGGGGCACGACGTGAGGAGGGGGTCGGGGGGTGCTGGAGTGATGCAGCCGTTGTGCGGGGAGGGGGCGCGGGAGTGATGTCGTCGCATGGGGAGTGCGGCGGGGGTGGGTTGTCGTGGGTGGTGACAGTCGTAGAGGGTAGAGGGGGAAGAGAGAAGGGATAATTTCGTCCTTTTGAAATTTAGGGTATCAAGTTTATTTGTATAAAAGTTGAGGATATCAAATTGTAATATATATATATATATATATATATATATATATATATATATATATATATATAATTGCATACAAATCATAAAAGTTCAGCGAAATTGTTTGGCAAAAAAATTGCATAAATTGAGATAAAGCATGAAAACGTCATTCGGAAGGGCATTTTTTTTATTTTACAAAGAAAATGACATTCTAAAAGGACGTTTTCTATATAAAGACAGTTGCTAATTAATATTAACTACCTATTAATTTTAACCTAAACTTTTCGTCCATAATCACTATGCAATATATATACATGTATGTGTTTGTAACATCAAGATATATGAGAATTTCTTATAAGCTTGTGAAGTAATAAGATTAGTATGTGGAGGTTGCGGGTTCGAATCTTCCTATATTTAAATTGCGTGTGAAAAAAAATCAAATCCACAACCTCCACATAATAATCTTATTAATTCACAAGTTAACCAGAAATACCCATATCAGAATGCGAAAATTAATATATATGATATAAATATTGTTGGAGTCCAGTTTAGATTTGGTAAGAACAAATTTTGGAGCCAAAATATGGTCAAAGATTTAATTTGATATAATTTAAAAATCTGCATTAAATGTAAGATTTGATTAGATTTTAAATTTGTATCAAATATTTAATCTGACCATATTTGGACGTCCATAATTGATGTTTCCTATTTTAGATAATGAATTTTCCTATTTAGGAATTCCTATGACCTAAAATTAGGATTTCTCATCCTATTTATATGGGTGAGGGTGGATGCAGCACAAAATTGAGATTCGGGGTGCTCGTCTACAAGAAATCTAAGAGAAAGTCCGTGCTTTGTTCTTAGGGTTATTCGACATCCACGACAGAAAGAATAAGAGATCTAATCGAGAAGTCGTCAACTTCGGTTAGAAAAATTGCTACAGGGTTTGGTGATCGATTTTAATTGTACACTCTTTATTTTTTTTCTTGAGTGTGGTGAGGGGTTGAACCTATTAGGGTAAAGGGTTCAACATTGGTTTTGTCAATCTTGTAATTTCACCTGAGCTATAAATGTTAGAATTTGTCCAAGTGACGTAGTCGTTGCCATATACTTCTCTTTATCTGTGCTTGATGTTCGCTAGACGGGGTTGGTTATCTCAGGTGGGTTGGCAAACGCTTTCGTGCGCCCAAGAAGTGGTATCAGAACTATTGGTTTTGGTTCTGGCAACTATGTCTATGGAGTATATGAACACTTGTATGATTACCCTCACAGGGGGAACTGGGCGATTTGGAAGCCAAGGATGGATGATCTACTATAGTACAAGGACTTGTATGGTTCGTTGGAGGGCGACAACGCCAAGCCGACAGACAAAGCTGCTGAAGACTAGAAACGACTGGATCGGAAGGCCGTTGGATTCATCCGCCAATGGATGGATGACTCGGTATTTTACCACGTGTCCATAGAGAGTTCTGCAAAAGCATTGTGAGAGAAGTTACATTCGCTGTACGAAAGAAAGACGACTGGCAATGAGGCATTTTTTATTCGCCAACTCGAAGTACACGGAGGGTGCCACGGTGGCACAACATCTAAATGAGGTTAAGGGTATCATCAATTAGTTGTCTGCGATGAGGATGGTGTTTGATGATGAGATTCAGGCCCTTCTAGTTTTGAGTTCTCTGCCGAAAAGTTGGGAGACGTTGGTGGCGTCGGTGAGCAACTCCGCACCGGATGGAGTTATCACGATGGAGGAAATCAAAAGTAGCTTGTTGAATAAGGAGGTCCGGCATAAGCAAGTGGAATCGTCGCAGGAGTCCGTTCTAGTGGCTTCCTACGGGAAGGGAAGACCCAAGTAACAAGAAAAGACAGGGGGAGTTCTCGGGATCTTGCGATTGTGGACCACAATGAGGGCTGCTGTCACTATGGCGAAAAGGGTCATATCAAGTGAAACTACATGAAGCTCAAAACTGAGAAGGCCAAAAGCAAGGACGATCAGGAAGATCTCATGACTATGGGAGATCTCATCATCGCAGCAACCAATGCAAAGAAACCTTGTGGCATATGTCATGATGGTGATTGGGTCATGGACACGAGGGTATTGTATTATGCCACTCCATATAGGAGGATCTTCATGTCATACCACAGCGGCAGGTTTGTATATGTAAAGATGGACAACAAGGGGACATCTGCAGTTGTAGGCATCGATGATGTGACTTGACAATGGAGCTTGATAAGAATCTCGTTCTCAAGGGTGTGCAATATGTACCGAGTTTGCGCTATAACTTGGTTTTAGTAGGGGGCTGGCGGATGATGGTTGTCGCAGTTTTTTTTGGGACAAATATTGGATGCTTACAAAGGGTTCCCAACAGCTGGCTCGAGGAGATTTATGTTATGGCATATACAGGCTTAAGCCGCCAAGTTATACAGGCAGGCCGCAAACATCGGATGGAGGCTCGAGGGGTATTCGACAGGAGGTGGATCGTTGGATACTTGCTGAGGAGGGTCTTCGAGATACTTTGAGGATTACAGAGGATTCGGTTCGTCGAGACAAAGCGACGAATAATGATGAGCTAAAGATTGAGGGTCAGTTTGTCGGTCCCATAACATCTGGCCGGTCTCCAGGTGGGGGTTATTTCACGGATCCAATTTTGGCAACAGGTGGTTTGCCAAAGCTTCACGGAGTGACATCGGTTTCAACAGTTCGAAGCCGGAAAGGAGATCAAGGTGTGCAGCAAACTCAATATGAGGCAGGTGCATCTCCATTCACACAATTTTTGGGGAGCTGTAGGTCATCGACGGAGTGCACAGTACATGATGTTCTGCTCGAGGATGCATGTCACGGAGGAGATTCAGTGTCGGATAAGAATGTGGGCCAGTTCATGAGTCCGTATCTCGAGGGAACTGCATAGTCTGCTTGGTTGGGCCAACCAAGGTTGAAGAAGCTCGTCTGTAACCACCACTTTCAACCATAGGAATATTCTGGTAATTTTGTATGTTAATTTTTTATATTATTTTATATTAGTGGTTGCCTAGAATTATATTAGTATTAGTTAGTTGCTAGACAATTAGAATTTATAACTATTAGTTAGTGTTAATTATTGTTAGTCATGACTTTAGTGATTAAAAATAATTAATGTTAGTAGTGTCATGGGTAGAATATTTTCTTTGGTTACTAGAGATGCTTCTCATAACTAATTAGATTCCATTCATATTAGTTTAAATTTCAAATTAGGAAGGAGAAGGGCAAATTAGTCATTTATCCAAACAATCGATTGGTCATAATATGGCATGCTGCTATTGGTAGACTTTTCTAATTCAAATTTTCCCTCCATTTTTTCCTCTACTTTATTTACAAGCAATGTTTCATTTATTCATTTCATTCCCACCAAATTCTAGATCTAGAATTTGAATTCCAAACTCATTTTTTCACCAAAACCACTCATTCTTCTTCCATTGGAGAGCAAAGAGCTTGGAGTACTAGAGGAAGCTTGAAGAGGAGTCCAAGCATTGGTAGATTATGTCTGATTCGTCTTCCTCGTGTCCATATTCGGAGTTCTTCAAAGGAGCTACAAAAATACTAGGTAATTCTCTCATTTTCATCAAATTCATGGTTAGGAACACCCCTTGGACCTATAGAAATCCTCACATGGTTGGAATTGACTCTCCAATGATAGATCTAGGTGTTAAAGGCCTTCTAATTGGTAGATTTAAGCTTGTGTCATAAGAAATATTGAGTTTTTGGCTCAATTTGGGAGAAATTTGAATGGTGTCCATCAAGTGAGTGATACGTCCTCATGAGCATTCGTAGTGTTTATTTGGTTGTGTGTTGGTGTCCATGTGTCCACAATTGGATATATTGAGTCTGTATCATGATACACCATGATACGGGTAGGTTGATTTGGTAATTTTCTTATATTAGTATTCTATTGTGTTATTTCTCTTTAATTATATTAGAATAGTTATTTCTAATTATAATTATGCTATATTATATATATAATTTGTGTCTATGTGAATTGGTGGTGGTTGTTAGTGTTAGAATGGAGTATCATGGTATATTGAACATGATACTTGTGTATGATCATGTGTGCACACTAGGTGTTTGCTATTTAGTCTTGCACTAGTACTGTATGGTGTTGGTGATGGGGTGTGAAGGTTAGTGGAAGAGATGATGGTATGGTTGGGAGTGTGTTGTGAGACTCATGATATCATAAGGAAGGCTAATGTCTTTAGGTGTGAGTGTTCACACCAATGATGTCTTTTGTATATCTTGTGTGGTGTGGTAGAGTGGAGTTAACTGATGAGTGTAGATGGGAGTGTGTGTGTTGTGTGTTGTATTTAGTAGGTGAGAGTTGGATTTGTGGGGGTGGATACATGATGTGTATCATGGGGTGATACCAGTATCAGGTGGAGTGTCTCAGGGTTGTAGAAGCATAAAAAATGTGCCTCAGATAGATGATGCAGTTTTCTACAAATAAATCCAACAAGTAGGAGAATGGCGCACTTTCTACTTGTTCCAAAAGAAAGACGCATATTCTCTTACTTTGGCGCACTTTTCATTAATTTCAGAGGATGGTGCACTAATTTAGAGAGTAGAAAAGTGGCGCACTTTCTTAATGTTACAAAAGATGACGCACAAATGATCTTCTCTCTCAATATTTAATGCAGAAGACTGACAACTGACAAAGGCAAAAACCGAAGAGTCAAAGGTCATCATTACAGCGGAGATACGGCACGCAGACCTAGGTTGTCATTTAGCGACCCTGCCATAGTGACAACCCCTTCAAAAGTGCGTAATAGTGCAATTTTCTTCAAAAATGCACCGCAATGACATTTTGTCACGCCAGTACCAGAATACAAAGACGGACATGGCCAGCTACCACGTAACTATACCTCGTACGGCGATCACGGATGTATAAGACAAGGGGGTGCATGATATAATCAAATCTCCTAGGGTCAAGAACTTCTATATCTCAATTATTTAAACAAGAACAGTAAGCATAGAGCATATACGATAAGCAATAAGGCATCACAAACGCTTTCTCAAAATATTATGGAGTCCATCTGTGCAAAATAAGAAGCTGAAAGAGTAACAAAAGTACATGACAGTGATCAGCTGCAGTCTGATTTAATACAATTATGTAAGAAAAACTAATGTCCAAACGAGCCGGCTAACAGGTGTCGGTAGCTAAATGCCAAAAAAAGAAATAAATGTGCAAGACGAGTAGGGAAGAAAAAAATCCACTCGCTATCCCCTGCGACCATAGTCCTGGTGTGCGCAATGAGTAGGAGAAAGTACACTGGATCCTCAAGTACTAGCTCAAAACTTGGCCATGCAAAACCAGTGTGGTTAGACCCCAAATAGCAAGTACCACAAAGGAAGCACGAAATGAAGAAACAAAAACCCAAGGAAAATAATATAATATTACATAGGTTCAGTGTCGTAACTTAGGTCCATGGCATATCCTAACGCTAAGGCCCAACCTTACAACCAAACAAGGACAATGGTTGAATCATCACACTATGACTGTCCACTTTTCTAGGCTACTAGTTGAATAAATACAATCACAACCAAATCCATTCTCCCTAAATCGGCCAATCATTTGTATAGCTTGCTATTTTGTGGAGTCTGAGGTTATCTCAGAATAATGCATAATAGGTATCCTCAGATCACGCCAGTGCCGAACATGAGCTAACTGAACCAATATAATAAAACAGGCACTTGCAGGATGCACAGTCCCCCGTAGGGCCACTGTGCTAAAAATACGGTATTATCGGTTCCATGTTCCTATATTAAAACAGTGGCTCGGCATAATAATAATAGTCAGATACCGCACTCCACTAAGGCAGATGATATACAGTATCTGTGGTGGCTAGCCAATAGCGCACTTAGAATGAATCTCTGTGGGAAGATTCATTGGCATGATCTCGGGATACCGTTCCCTCCAAATGTTACTACCATTTTTAGTTACTTAATTAGCCCTATGTTGTGTTTAAAATTTCAAGGTGTGGTGACATGAGAATTTCCCTTAAGATATTGTACAAAGTACGGGCACGCTAGATACGAATCCATGAAAGTTAAATCTGGATTCACCTGAGAGTGTATGCAACATTCATACAATCAATATCCTAGCCACGCTTTGGTAGTTGACTCGCTTATTATGCCCGTGCTGGAGAAATAATATATATATTTATAATATCACGCGTTCAGAAATTTGGAGGTATTCTCGATGCACAACCCAAATATAATCACTTAACACGTGACAAGATGTATGTCGCTCCTCGGCACACATTAAATCATGAATAATAATCAGGCAATAGTGGTATCAGCACGGATACAGTATTCGAGTCCAATTATCAATTATATATTGGGTCACATAAATCAAGAAGACATTCAGTCAAAATAAGAAAGGCCGCATGGGTCTCTAAGCCGCATAAAGTCAGGCCGCATAACAATCCTGGCCGCATAAGAAGTCAGGCCGCATAAAGTCATGTCACATAAAGTCATGCAGCATAAAGTCATGTTTCATGAACCACTTGGCCGCATGCTCAGGGTTAAGGTCTACTCCTAGGGACAAGTGTTGAAGTGACAGTCGAAATAAATAAAGTGTCAGTGATGAGACATAAAATGACTGATGTGACTGAGGTGACAAGCCATAAAGTGTGTCAGGAAGAAAAGACAACTATAGAAATAAGTGACAATGCTTCAGGGTCATGCGTCCAAGAAATATGGGCCGCATGTTCTCCTGGCTGCATGGGTGTCAGTGCCGCATGGGGTTCAATGTCGCATGAAGTCGATGCCGTATGGAGTTCTCTGCCGCATGGAGTTCTTTAGGACTTAGCAAAATTTTTATTCATTCAGTGAGTGAAAGCATATGGTGTTCAAGGATACTGTACAAATTAGCAGTCATTTATCCAATAAGATGGACGCATGTTGTCAGTATGCGACAAGAGTTTAGGCCGCATAACCCTTTCGGGCTGTATGGCACTCTCAGCCGCATAGCTCGTTGGCCGCATGAACACTTCTTCTCCAACAGCAAGTTCAGTCATGGCGGAAAAGCTCCAAAAACTGAAATCTTGTTTGTTCATAAAATTCTCATTTTAAGTCCAAATCGGGTGAACCAAAAGTCAAAATGCTCTAAATTGAAAGCTCTATCATGTAGCAAAAATATGTTTTCAAAGACACAAGTTTAATATATCAAAACCAAGAAAAACTCATAAAATCCATAAAACCCAAAGTTAGAAATATAGATCTACACTAATTCATCCATCAAAACAGAAAACTCCAAGAACTAAAAGCGCTTAAAAACATATAATAAACATAATAGAACAATAATATGGAGGATTTTTCTATTTTTCATGCAAGGTGTACTTGCCTATGAAATTGGGAGAGAGCTAAAGAAAGAGGAATAAATGAAGAAGTGGGGAGAGAGAGAGAGAGAGAGAGAGAGAGAGAAAATGTTGGGTTATATATGGTAGGGTTTGAGGGTTGAACCAAAGATTCTCATGAGTTGAACCAACCCACAAAATAAACCATGAGCAAGGTTAAACCAAAGAATGGTTCTAGTCTCCATGCACATACAACCATGCTAAAAATAAAAATATGTTCCAAACACGTATATCGGGAACGGGAAGTGACATCTCTATCCACCTTAGAAAGATTTTGTCCTCAAAATTCGAATCCAAGCAATAGCTAGAGAAGTCAGGACAAGCACGATACAAATCTACTAATAACTATGCATGCAAGCAATATTATCACAACATTAAGGTGATCACCAGATCATGAAAACTAGATACGAAGGCATAAGGTAGAATATACCTTGCGAATTGAACATGTGCGGATACCGAGATCGAATATCGTTCTCGCGCTCCCACATTGATTCTCCAAGAGTGTGATATCCCTAAGCAATTCAGACAAGAGAAATAGTCCGGTTCTTGAGCACCTTATCCCTTCAGTCCAATATATATACGGGTTGCTCCTCGTAAGATAAGTCAGTACCAATGACTAATTCAGAGTAATCGAGGATATAACTCAGATCCGGAACATACCTTCGTAACTGAGACACATGAAATAAATTATGTACCTCACGTAACGAAGGTGGAAGGGCAAGACGATAAGCAACATCGCCTACCCGCTCAAGAATATCGAACGGACCTAAGTATCCCAGACTAAGCTTCCCGCGAACCCCGAATCTAATGACTCCAAGGGTAGGCAAAATTTCCAAAAATACGTGGTCGTTGACACAAAACTCTAAAGGTCTATGATGTTGATCTGCCCAATGAACCTAACTTGTGCAACCCATAGCCGCTCTCTGATCTGCCTGACGACTTCTATTGTCTGTATGATCATTTCAGGGCCTAACATCTTTCGCTCACCAATGTCGTCCCAAGCCAATGGTGATCTACATTCCTGCCGTATAGTACTTCGAAAGGTTCTATCTGAATACTGGCATGATAACTATTGTTATACGAGAATTTCACCAAGTGAAGGTAATTCTGCCAAGATCCACCAAGGTCTAAGGTACAGGCTCGTAGCATATCTTCCAAGGTCTGGATGGTTCTCTCTGATTGCCCGTCTGTCTAGGGGTGGTAAGCGGTATCGAATCTTAACTTAGTGCCTAAACTCTGATGCAAACTTTTCCAAAAATAAAAGTGAACCATGTGTCTCGATCTGACATGATACTTACTGGGACACCGTCTTGTCTCACTATCTGCCGTATATACATTTCAGCCAATTATTCTGTAGACTGTCCTACTCAAAAATGAAGAAAGTGAGCTACTTTTATGAGACGATCTACTATCACCCAAACTGTATCTCGACCATTCGGTGATCTAGGTAAACCAGTCACAAAGTCCATCATGATGTGTTCCCACTTCCACTCTGGAATAGGAAGCGGTTACAACAATCCTGTCAGTTTTTGTTATTCTGCCTTCACTTGCTGACATATCAGACATCGCGATACGAAGCATGATATTTTCCTCTTCATTCCGTTCAGCCAAAAGTGTTGCTTGATATCTTGGTACATCTCCGTGCCTCCCGGATGAATGGAATGCTGGGAATTGTGTGCTTCAGTCATAACTTCTTGCCGAATATCCCCGCTTGGTATGCATAGACGATTCCTAAATCTTAGCGCTTCATCCGCATGTATTGTCAACTCCTTCCGAAGACCTGACTTGCATTCTTCTCGTAGCTTTTGAATCTTCGGGTCCTCTGCCTGAGCTAGCTTGATTCTATCTACCAAAATTGACTGAATCTGTAAGTTAGCCTGAACTCCTGTACTCTGTGGAAATACTATCTCGATATCCATCTCTCTTAAGTCTTCTAGAATATGCTTCTGAGTAGTCAACATAAATTCTCCACCTCTCCTGCTAAGTGCATCAGCTACTACATTATCCTTGCCTGGATGGTACTGAAGTTCTACGTCATAGCCTTTCAACAACTCTAACCACCTTCTCTGTCTCATGTTCAGGTCCTTCTGCGTGAACACATACTTCAAACTCTTATAATCTGTGAATATTTTTACTCGATCACCATATAAGTAGTGCCTCCATAGCTTAAGTGCAAAAAATACTGCTACTAACTCCAAATCGTGAGTTGGATAGTTTTTCTCGTAATCTCTAAGCCGTCGAGAAGCATATGCTATCAATCTCCCTTGCTGCATCAAAATACATCCAAGTCCTTTTTCAGATGCATCACAATACACTGTGAATCCTCTGGAGCCTGCTGGAAGAGTAAGGATTGGTGCAGATATTAACTTCTTCTTTAACTCTTTAAAGGTTATCTAACATTCCGCTAACCACACAAATTTAACTTTCTTGCACGTCAACTGAGTCAAGGGTGCCGAGATTTTAGCAAAATCTGACACAAATCTTCTGTAGTATTCTGCCAAGCCCAAGAAACTACACACTTCTACTACTGTCTTCGGAATTGGCCAGTTCTCTACTGCCTCTACCTTCTTGGGATCAACTGACACTCCTGCTCCAGAAATAATGTATCCAAGAAATGATATGCGATCCAGCCAGAACTCACACTTACTAAGCTTCCCATATAACTGGTGCTCCCTCAAAGTTTGCAGAACTATCCTGAGATGTTCTTCATGCTCCTCATTTCGAGAATATATCATGATATCATCGATGAATACTACTACAAATTGGTCTAAGTAAGGCATAAAAATATGGTTCATCAAGTCCATGAATACTACTGGAGCATTAGTCAGTCCGAATGGCATAACTAAGAACTCGTAATGCCCATATCGTGACCTAAATGATGTCTTTGGTATATCCTGCTCCCGGATTCGTACCTGATGATATTCTGATCATAAATCTATCTTAGAGAAGACTCTTGCTCTATTTAATTGGTCAAATAAATCATCAGTCCTTGTTAATGGGTACTTGTTCTTTACGGTCACTGGATTAAGCCATCTGTAATCCATACACAACCACGTCGATCCATCATTCTTTTTCACCAATACCACTGGGGCTCCCCACGGTGATGCACTGGTTCAAATAAACTTTTTCACCTTCAGTTCTTCCACGTGTTGATATAACTGATCAAGTTCTGATAGCGACATAGGGTATACCTTATGGGATATTGGTTCTGCTCCTGGTAGCAACTCTATACAGAACTCTACTGCTCTAACTGGGGGTAATCCAGGAAGATCGTTTAAAAAGACATCCATGAACCCTTTAAATATCTTGGGCAGCGGATTTGCTTTCCTTGCTACTGTTGCGAGTCCTCCTTTGTGCTGGTCTCTTGCTATTCTGCTAAAGATAAACTCTTCCAGACCAAGAATTCTAAGTAACACTCTGTCCTCACGACAGTCTATCGTTGCATGACTGTCTCTCAACCAGTCCATGCCTAAGATAATGTCAAAGTTACACATAGGAAACTCGATCAAGTTTACAGGTAATAAATATCCACATACTACGACTGTACATGCTAGGCACGCCCTACTAACTTCTACGATCCCATTGCCAGTGAGTATATTCAGCCTCGCTGGCAATGCCTCAAACTTCAATCCAATACGTGTCGCATATTATGCAGATATAAATAAGTGCGAAGCTCCAGAATCAAATAAAGCTATGGCAGAAAAGGTTGTAATAAAAATATTACCTACCACTACGTCGTCCGACGCCATAGCTTTCTCCAAAGATAAGGTGAGCGCATGCCCTTGGCCTTGTTGAGCTCCTTGCTACTATCTTCCTTGTTGTCGTAGTTGCGACACATGTTGATTCTGCTATTACTGCCTATAAAGCTGGGCCTGCATCAGCAATGGACGCTAAGCCAAAGGCCGTGCTGCTACTGCTGGTCCTCCTTGCTGCACTGCCCTTGGAGCTGGCAATGCAAGAATATGTTGTACTAGCCCTTTTGGCCTCTGCATTATTGGGCACGTGGCAATATTGTGATCAAGGCTCCCACATCTCAAACATAGTCTGTTAACTGCTCGACAAGCATCCCGGGTATGACCTCCTTTGCCACAATAGGTACAACCTGTCGGCGTTCTCCGTCGTCGTTGTTGTTGTTATTGTTGTTGTTGTTATTATTGTTGTTGCTGCCTCGGCTGCTGTCACACCCCAGTCCCAAAATACGTAGGACTAGACATACGTAACACGCCAGCCGTATATATACGAACTCCAATATATGGAAACCATATACACACGTACGCTGTACATGAATATCCAATCCACAGTGGTAATATACTGTCACAATAAGTCACATGCAATCTATATCTCATCCACAGCACAAGTAATAGATAAATGGAAATCAATAACTGAATATCAAATAAGTAGTCTCAAAGTATGATAGTCACTGTTGGAACTATCGCCCTCCGCAAAGCCGAATCATATATATACAACTGCTGTTACCGAGTTGGTACTGTCACTGTTGGAACTATCGCCCTCCGCAAAGCTTAATCATGTATATGAACGCCACGTGATAGTGCTGACGTTCGGGGTACTGGTCCTCTCTCATTGTTCTGTCTATGAGGCCTCTTCCGATCCACTCTTCTTGACACTATCCTTTGAGAAGTAAGCTCGACCCTCTTGGCTGCTATCAATACCGCCTCGAAGGTCTGGTAGTCGTGCACCTCTACCATATGCAAGATCTCCAAGTAAAGTCTCTGCTGGAACCTCATTACTCTCTCCAACTCTGTTGCCACCATGGTTGGAGCAAATATGCTAAGTCGACAAAACTCCACTACATAGCCGTCTATTGTCCTTCCTGCTTGCTTTAGGTTAATGAACCTTTGCTGCAACTCACACCGAGCCACAATCCCAAAGTACTTCGCCCTAAATCGGGTCCTAAAATCCTTCTATGAAATATGATGCCTCAGTCCTACCTCCATCGTAGCCCATCAATCTCTCGCCAGATCTTGGAGTTGTAGGTGAACCAAGTCAACTTGTTCCTCGGCCAAAACTTTAGCCGCTGTCAGAATGGTCTCAATATCCTGGAGCCAATCGTCTGCCATGATTGCGTCCTCCGTGCCATAGAAATATCTTGGGGTCAGTCTGCAAAATCTAACAAATGCCCCAGAATATGTTCTTTTGCCTCGTTCCACGGCTGTCTGTAACCCTTGGTTCAACAAAATATTATGTTCCTGCTGTTGGAGTTATTGCTGCTGATGTTGTTGTTGTTGTTATTATTGTACCACCATATGGTATTGTTGGGCAGCCAAAAATCCACGAAAAATCTTTAGCAAAGTCGGGGTATCCAGTAATGTTGGCACTGCGGGAGGTACGAAAACACCTGGAGCTTGTTTCTCTGTCCCATTCATCGTGGGCTCAACTCGGATCCTTGGCTGGGGTTCCACAGGATTTCGTTCTTCTGGCAACTCTGCCTCTCTTGTTGTGGCAACATCGGGGGAAGGATAAGCCCTAAATAAGAGCACAAGAAATACCAAGAACGGGACGAGAAAGAACAAGGAAGCAATCAATTTAGAAGAATTTAAGATGAGTATCGAAGAGGATAAATTCAGAATTTTAAGAAGGATCATGTCTGATTGAGACTCCTATGACCATGACACCCCACAAGTCTGAAGAAAAGACCTGCATGGGCCACCACAAAAACCTTGTCACGTCCTAGTACTGTAATATGGAGACGAACATGGCCAGCTATCCTGTACAAGGTACTATACGCCGTACGACGATCACGATTGTATAAGACAAGGGGGTGCATGCTACAATCAAGTCTCCTAGGGTCAAGAACTTCTATGTCTCAATCATTCAAACAAGAAACAATAAGCATAGAGCATATATGATAAGCAATAAGGCATCCCAAATGCTTTCTCAAATTATTCTGGAGTCTAGATATGCAAAATAAGAAGCTGAAAGAGTAATAAAAGTACATGACAGTGATCAGCTGCAGTCTGATTTAATATAATCATGTAAGAAAACTAATGTCCAGACGAGACGGCTAACAGGTGCAGGTGGCTAAACGCTAAAAAAAGAAGTAAATGTGCAAGACGAGCATGGAAGAAGAAAATCCACTCGCTATCCCCTGCGACCATATTCCTGGTGTAATACCCCATTCCGCTCAAGCGGACTGCCGACTCAATCGGCAATAGTGCAGCTGTCCCGACCCGCTTTGCCTCGATCAAGAAGCAAAGGATATCCAGACTTGCCCCTACAGGAATCCGGCTTGGACTTTCAGAGGCTCGCTCAGACGAATCGCTCTACCGAGGCGAATCATCGCTAAGGTGGGTGGCTACGGTAAACTTGTCTTTGCTTAGCTAGCACACATAAAATCTGGAATATTCATGCTAGTCGCTAGGTGATTCACCCCCTGCATGCTAATAAATCCAACGCACCTAGCTAAGGGAATAATCCCAACTTGTATTGCTTACTAGAACATGGAAATGAAATACTGCTTATATACAGACCCTCGCATGCTAAGTCCCTTAACGGTTTCATCTCTCGGCTTACCTTCGGGTTCGAGCAATCGTGTTTACTTGTGTCCCTTAGAAATGCATGCTTGTCTGCTTAAGAATGTCTAACGTTATTATATTGTGCAATGTTTAAGCAATCATGAACGCATGAATGGAACGTAGATGCAATATAAATGAATCATGCTACTGCTTGTCTTGTACTCACGTAGCCTCCGGGCGATAATCACGTAGCCTACGGGCGCACGTAGCCTACGGGCGATATTCACGTAGCCTACGGGCGATAGTCACGTAGCCTACGGGCGCACGTAGCCTACGGGTGATAATCACGTAGCCTTCGGGCGAATAAATGTTATTGTTCGATCACGGACAACTTGTGCACAAGGTATAGTTCCTGCGGGTGGCTGCTGGGGCACTGGCACCGTTCCGGCTCCGGACGGAACTAACGTTTAGTCTCACGTACTAGGACAGGGTGGTATGCGGCGCCTAACGTTCTTGCACGTAGCAAACCATCTTCGTCACAGACTAGTGTCCATTATGGCATACGCCAGTGATCACCTTGTACCTAACTTGTTGCATGCTTGCTTGTAAACGAAAGATAAACCATTCATCCTCGCTTAGCGGCTATCCGCATCCGAGATACTGTATCGTATGAAACAAATAAACTGAACACATGAACGATATTGAAATAAGTACTCGTGTTTGCATATGCTATGCCTCCTGAATGTTTATACATGCCCCTGCTTAAATTAATAATGTTTGCCTTGGACAGGGAAGGATAAATGGTAAGTTGGTAAGTCTCGCCGTGTTTCCTCTAACATCGCACGGCGCACTGCCCGACACGTTAGGCTATTCAATATCTACATGAAACTGATCCTAAGGCAACTAGAAAGACAACTGAATAGTTGTGCACGGAACCTGTATTACGTGTTTGGATTTGTCGAGCGGGCGAGTAGCTTCCCCACCAGTGCATTCAATGTACTGATAATCCACCAGTTTGTATGCAGGGTACGGGAGAACCTCGTTCGGTGCGGACGCCTCCTTCGTGCGTGCTAAGGCCAGGAGTTCCCTCTGAAGCCTTACAACGGTGCGTCCGGGACTGAAGCACATATATAAGACATAAGTTGTGAACATCGCCTGACCATCGCCTGTACAATCATTCCACAGTTGTAGCCACTTGGCACGCTTTTACTGTTTCAGAGAGAGAGGCTTGAGCGACTTGTAATCTCGGCTATACGCCGCCTGTAATACATGTTTCATATCAATAAAGAGATTACTTTACTTGTTTCGATGCTTCCGCTATAATTGTCGACTCAGTGAACCTGTTACCGAATCGCTATGCGTTCCTAAACTCCGCTGCACTCGGACAATCTGTGCGACTCTGTGGCTTAGAACTCTTGCCGCCAGCCAATGAACCATGGCCTTGCACGGGCGTGGCTCACGCTCGTGCGACATCACGCCCGGATGGGTTAAGCGATCGTTCCGCGGGAGCGCTGGCGAGGGTGATTCCCGCCTAGCGGGAACGGCCGATTGCCTGCGGGAGATCGGGATGTGACAGGTTGGTATCAGAGCCTGGCTTCTACGCCTTTGGACTTCGATTCGATATCTCTGTTTCGAAAGCTCGTTCGTGGGTTATGTGCACGCTCTCTCTCAATGCCTCGATGGGATGTTCCAACAATAAGTCTAAATACTTTCAAAATGCGTTTTGATTGATATGATTGCTTGTCTGGTTGTATGCTGCGAGTGGCCTTTGTGCCAACCTGTGCGAACCCCTGAGAGTATCGCTAGTAGCTTGTCCGATTTTCACTAACCCTAAGTTTGGTTGAATGCATCTATTCGAGGGACGCCTTGAACTAGTGCACCATCCAAGACTTAGAAAAGGTGAAACTCGAGTGCTAAGACTTCGCTATCACTGAGCTGGTTGACGTGTTCACGCTAGAGGGTACCTTCGAAAGTGCGCACGATCCAGTCTAAGCGATATGCTGATTTCGACGCTTGTGCAAGTGAAGATCCAAATGAACAAGTACAAACGACTTGTCTAGGATTGCCTCAACCCTAGATTACTGCTTGTCCTTAGTAAGTCTCGAGGACGAGACTTTTTCTAAGTTGGGTAGGATGTAACACCCCGTTCCGCTCAAGCGGACTGCCGACTCAATCGGCAATAGTGCAGCTGTCCCGACCCGCTTTGCCTCGATCAAGAAGCAAAGGATATCCAGACTTGCCCCTACAGGAATCCGGCTTGGACTTTCAGAGGCTCGCTCAGACGTATCGCTCTACCGAGGCGAATCATCGCTAAGGTGGGTGGCTACGGTGAACTTGTCTTTGCTTAGCCAGCACACATAAAATCTGGAATATTCATGCTAGTCGCTAGGTGATTCACCCCCTGTATGCTAATAAATCCAACGCACCTAGCTAAGGAAATAATCCCAACTTGTATTGCTTGCTAGAACATGGAAATGAAATACTGCTTATATACAGACTCTCGCATGCTAAGTCCCTTAACGGTTTCATCTCTCGGCTTACCTTCGGGTCCGAGCAATCGTGCTTACTTGTGTCCCTTAGAAACGCATGCTTGTCTGCTTAAGAATGTCTAACGTTATTATATTGTGCAATGTTTAAGCAATCATGAACGCATGAATGGAACGTAGATGCAATATAAATGAATCATGCTACTGCTTGTCTTGTACTCACGTAGCCTCCGGGCGATAATCACGTAGCCTACGGGCGCACGTAGCCTACGGGCGCACGTAGCCTACGGGCGCACGTAGCCTACGGGCGATATTCACGTAGCCTACGGGCGATAGTCACGTAGCCTACGGGCGCACGTAGCCTACGGGTGATAATCACGTAGCCTTCGGGCGAATAAATGTTATTGTTCGATCACGGACAACTTGTGCACAAGGTATAGTTCCTGCGGGCGGCTGCTGGGGCACTGGCACCGTTCCGGCTCCGGACGGAACTAACATTTAGTCTCACGTACTAGGACAGGGTGGTATATGGCGTCTAACGTTCTTGCACGTAGCAAACCATCTTCGTCACAGACTAGTGTCCATTATGGCATACGCCGATGATCACCTTGTACCTAACTTGTTGCATGCTTGCTTGTAAACGAAAGATAAACCATTCATCCTCGCTTAGCGGCTATCCGCATGCGAGTACTGTATCGTATGAAACAAATAAACTGAACACATGAACGATCTTGAAATAAGTACTCGTGTTTGCATATGTTATGCCTCCTGAATGTTTATATATGCCCCTGCTTAAATTAACAATGTTTGCCTTGGACAGGGAAGGATAAATGGTAAGTTGGTAAGTCTCGCCGTGTTTCCTCTAACATCGTACGGTGCACTGCCCGACACGTTAGGCTATTCAATATCTACATGAAACTGATCCTAAGGCAACTAGAAAGATAACTGAATAGTTGTGCACGGAACCTGTATTACGTGTTTGGATTTGTCGAGCGGGCGAGTAGCTTCCCCACCAGTGCATTCAATGTACTGATAATCCACCAGTTTGTATGCAGGGTGCGGGAGAACCTCGTTCGGTGCGGACGCCTCCTTCGTGCGTGCTAAGGCCAGGAGTTTCCTCTGAAACCTTGCAACGGTGCGTCCGGGACTGAAGCACATATACAAGACATAAGTTGTGAACATCGCCTGACCATCGCCTGTACAATCATTCCACAGTTGTAGCCACTTGGCACGCTTTTACTGTTTCAGAGAGAGAGGCTTGAGCGACTTGTAATCTCGGCTATACGCCGCCTGTAATACATGTTTCATATCAATAAAGAGATTACTTTACTTGTTTCGATGCTTCCGCTATAATTGTCGACTCAGTGAACCTGTTACCGAATCGCTATGCGTTCCTAAACTCCGCTGCACTCGGACAATCTGTGCGACTCTGTGGCTTAGAACTCTTGCCGCCAGCCAATGAACCATGGCCTTGCACGGGCGTGGCTCACGCTCGTGCGGCATCACCCCCGGATGGGTTAAGCGATCGTTCCGCAGGAGCGCTGGCGAGGGTGATTCCCGCATAGCGGGAACGGCCGATTGCCTGCGGGAGATCGGGGCGTGACACCTGGTACGTGCCATGAGTAGGGGGAAAGTACGCTGGATCCACAAGTACTGGCTCAAAACTTGGCCATACAAAACCAGTGGGGTTAGACCCCAAATAGCAAGTACCACAAAGGAAGCACGAAATAGAGAAACAAAAACTCAAGAAAAACAATATAATATTACATAGGTTCTGTGTTGTAACTTAGGTCCATGGCATATCCTAGCGCTAAGGCCCAACCCTACAACCAAATAAGGACAAAGGTTGAACCATCACACTATGACAGTCCACTTCCTAGGCCACTAGCTGAATAAATACAATCACAACCAATTCCATTTCTCCCTAAATCGGCCAATCATTTATATAGCTTGCTATTTTATGGAGTCTGGGGTTATCTCAGAATAATGCATAATAAGTATTCTCAGATCACGATAATGCCGAACATGAGCTAACCGAACCAATATAATAAAACAGGCACTTGTAGGATGCACCAGTCCCCCATAGGGCCACTGCACTAAAAATACGGTATTAGCGGTTCCAGTGTTCCTATATTGAAACAGTGGCTCGGTATAATAATAATAGTCAGATACTGCACTCCACTAAGGCAGATGATATACAGTATCTGTGGTGGCCACCCCACAGCGCACTTAGAATGAATCTCCGTGGGAAGGTTCGTTGGCATGATCTCGGGATACCATTTCCTCCAAATATTACTACCACTTTTAGTTACTTAATTAGACCTATGTTGTGTTTGAAATCTCAAGATGTGGTCACATGAGAATTTCTCTTAAGATATCGTACAAAGTACGGGCACGATAGATACGAATCCATAGAAGTCAAATCTGGATTCACCTGAGAGTGTATGCAATATTCATACAATCAATATCCTAGCCATGCTTTGGTAGTTGACTCGCTTATTATGCTCGTGCTGGAAAAATAATGTATATATTTATAATATCATGCTTTCAGATATTTGGAGGCATTCTCGATGCACAACCCAAATATAATCACTTAACATGTGACAGGATGTGTCGCTCCTCGACGCACATTAAATCATGAATAATAATCAGGCAATAGTGGTATCAGCACGGATACAGTATTCGAGTCCAATTACCAATTATACATTGGGTCATATGAATCAAGAAGACATTCAGTCAAAACAAGCAAGGCCGTATGGGTCTCTAAGCCACATGAAGTCAGGCATCATAATAATCCTGGCCGCATAAGAAGTCAGGCCGCATAAAGTCATGCCGCATGAAGTTATGCCGCATAAAGTCATGCCGCATAAACCACTTGGCCGTATGCTCAGGGTTAAGGTCTACTCCTAGTGACAAGTGTTGAAGTGACAGTCAAAATAAATAAAGTTTCAGTGATGAGACATAAAGTGAATGATGTGACTGAGGTGACAAGCCATAAAGTGTGTCAGAAATAAAAGACAAAACTATAGAAATAAGTGCCAACGATTCAGAGTCATGCGTCCAAGAAATATGGGCCGCATATTCTCCTGGCCGCATGGGTGTCGGTACCGCATGGGGTTCAATGCCGCATGAAGTTTATGCCGCATGGAGTTCTCTGCCACATGGATTTCTCTAGGACTGTCATGACCCACACCCAAAAATTGGACATGAGTAGTGGGCACGTCCAGCCTACGCCACAGCATCGGCGGTAGAACGCTGTATAGATCTCAAAATAACTAACTCAACTCACAAGATAAAACCTGTCAATGATCTCAGCTCCATAAGGAGGCCAAGGTAAAAATAATATAATGTCTACTCAATCACAATAATATCTATAGGAAGATGAATGGCACGATAAAGATATGAAAATAATATAAAAGAGTTTTGACATAAGTCTAGAAAATATCTCAAATAATAACAATAAGTCTAAGAGTCTAGATATCTCAATACAAATAAGGTCTCAACATAATATAACTCAAGTCTCAAAGTTTAGAACAATCCAATAAATAAATAAACTAGGCTAAGTGTTGTCTAAACAACTGCGGATGGTGTCTCCTCTATGTGGAGTGGCTCATTTGGAATCTCCGGGATGTAATCACCATATACTCCTGGACCATAATGGGTAGGATAAAAATCCTCAAAATTCTCTGAAAAATGTTATCCAGTCAGGATTGGAGCGAAGCACAAACACTAATAGCAATTTCAATTATATTGATAAAAACTATAAAACAGTATAAGAAAATACATGATGGAAGAAATACTGGAAGATAAGGAATACTGGAGAGACATGTAATCATCATATAGAACTAACTAGCAGTGGACAAATATATGTGAATGCTAGAAATGAATGTACTGGAATAAGAATAGAAATACTGGCTAAGTGTCATAAAATATCAGTTTGCTATATGATCGGCTTGGGACTAGATCAGGCTTGTTATATATGATTGGCTATGATACATGTGAGGTCAGGCTAACCATCTGGTTAGCTATGATGCGAGCAAAAGTCAGGCTAATCATATATAACAGGCTATGAGGCATGTAAATGGTCAGGCTACACCCTATGTGATATGTGGGTGAGCTATGATGCATGAAAGGCGGGGTATGATCACATAACTTGCTAATATTTTTTGTCCCCAGCTAGTACGATGGATTCCAATCACGACTCATCTTGGCAGGTATCTATGATACTAGCCCGTGTATCTGCTGTGTCTGAATCAAGTATACACTATAAGTAGAATCATAATAATGATCAAAATAATAAAAACTTTCAGAGAATGTACTCGCTTGTAGTCCTGAGCAACAAATAAGGACCGATGTCCAAGAAAGGATCACGAAGACCTAAATATGAAATAATAATGTCAAATGGTGTTCTTGATATGATAAATAAGTCAAACTAGGTAAATACGTGATTTCTTGGTCCAAACCAGGTTGTCTTGGTCAATACTAGGTTTAAGTTCATATTTATCTAAGGGTTTGGATGCTAGAGTGTGACTTGGTCTATACTAGTTTATTCTAGCTAATACATATTATACTAGCCTATATACATTATTATTACCTTAGCTATTTCCTTGTGTCCAACCAAGATTCTAACTGCAACATCTTAGTGTCAAGTTGATACTTCACTACTGTAGAATTAATCTTGTTTGATACTCTAGCCAATTACCTCATTTCCTCACTTAACAATTGATACCAACTCAAAACCTACACTCATAACCCTATACCTTACCTTAACTCAACCTATCCAATAACTTAATTAATATCTCATACCTTGGAATCTATACCCTAGTTAGTGGGATACCCTCAACTAGTATTAACACCAACACTACAACCAACTCCAATACTAGCACTAGCATCCACTCCTACAGCCTACTCGAGCACAAGGTCAATGTAGTGAGATGCACATATCATTGCCTCAGTAGGAACTTGCCTTTAGTCCTCCCTGTGCACAAAATTCTTCCCCTCTCTAACTTCTACCCGAGCCACTGCAGGCTTCCAAATAACTACCCAAGACTCCCACTGATCACTTGCAACACTGAATTGCACACACACACACACACACACACACACATCCACTTGACTGATATTTTACTAACACTGATACACTATCTCACTGATACATGTATCACATCATGATACCCAACTTCCTGAACACTACCACTCATGGTGTAAACTTTTAGAGAACAAGCCCCTCCTTCCTAACACATCTAGTAATACACTTACAGTTGACACTCATTCAATTAATACATCTGATACCTATTGTACTAGATCACAAAAATCATACCTGGGTACTTCTAATTCTCTGATTTACTCTCTCTCTCTCTCTCTCTCTCTCTCTCTCACACACACACACACACACACACACACACACACACACACATATACACACACAAGTGGATATCCACACACAAATATGCACACTGAGTTTCCCCCCTTACTGCACATATCAGTGCAGTGATACCTCGTGTATCAGACTTCTAGTCATCAGGTAACCCTGATACTCAACACCACATCCTTACTGTCATTAGTATAAAGAAGAAGAACAGTAGCAGTGGTAACTGTTGTTAAGCCAACTTCAGTCACTGATGACTGAAGTACACAACATGGGCAACTATCCCTTACACTCGACCTACAACCCTCCACTTGCTGCTGCAATACTTCTTATTACTGCTGCTGCTGCTATATCACTTCATGTTATCTAACCCGACTCATTTGAAAGAGTATACCAAAATACTCGTTCTCAAAGACGGGAGCTCATTCGTCACGAGAATCCCAATTCCTCAGAGTCTAAGGCTGGGGGTAGCAATCCCCGCGATTCTGAAACTGACAGTGTAGACTCCAACAACACGGTTCTTTCTACCAATCCCTCTATTGTACACAGGGAATATTAGCGTTTACGCCGTCGGTGATGAACAAGATGCTTCTCCATCAGAAGCCACCGAAAAATGCCTCAACTTATTAGAGGCTGCTCTCAAGGACATGCACACTATGATACAAAATATGCATTAAATGATGATATCCCAACATTCTGCTACACCAGCACCCGTCCAAGTGGCTTCATTCATACCTGAGCAACCTACTCCTGAAATAATGCCTCTACAGGATAACACAAATCCAGAAGCGGTCATAAACTAAGAGTCAGTAGCACCAACTCTTAATCCTCTCAACATTGGAGGTAGATCTCCGCCGGTAATGATTCATGTTCAACCAGGATCCTATCAGTCAGTCGCACTACTCCGACCAGAAGATCCTCTCTAAGCTATCCGAGAGTTGCGTGCACAGGTCGATATTTTAAAGAACAAAGACCAACTCTGTAATCTGGGGGTGAAATAGCCTTATCCTCCGTATTGGGATAATGTTTCGTTCCCTCATAAATATAAACCCCAATCGATAGTCTTGTTTGAAGGGAGGACATCACCGAGCCAATATATCAATTACATCAATATGATGATGGCTCATTTGCAGAAAGATGATGCTCTCCTTACTAGATTATTCATGTAATATTTGGCCGACATAGCCTACGATTGGTATCGCAGTTTACCTGATAACTGCATAACCTCGTTTGACGACATAAAGTATCTTTTTCTCTCACGATTCTACGAGGGAGCCATGGATATGACGATGTCTTCACTCATCGATATCAAACAGAAGGAGAAGAAATCCGCTCATGAATTCGTTGAGCATTTCAGGCAGGCAACTCTGAAGTTACCCTCCGGCATTCCAAACTCCACATTCATTGATACCTGCAAAAAGAACCTACTGCCTGTAGTAGGGCTCTGGATAGGTCCAACTCAATTTTAAGATTGGACGGCGTTCATCATCGGGATCAAAGTTGCTGAAGGCAATGCGAGAATGACACGCAATTTGGGGTTACAAATGACCAATATGAAAGGAAAGCGTCCCTCCAATAGTACGAATAATTGCAACAGTAAAGGAAAGAAGGCCTTGGCGATAAATCCATCAAAGCAACCCACCTTTCCTCTAGCACAAAATTCTACAGAGTCCTCTAGGCCTAAGGAAGAATATTCCTTTGACGAGAGTGATATCTCGAGCATTTTCGAATGCTTGATAAAAAGCAACAAGCTGCAGTTGCCTGAAGTCAGGCGACCAAATAAGGCCGGGAAAATAGATGACCCGAAGTACTGCTTGTACTACCGATACATAAATCATCCTACCAAGGCTTGTTATGTCTTGAAAAGAAAGATACAGCAGTTGATATATGCTAAAGCTATTACCCTTCACAATGAAGAAAAGACAGTAACTGCCAATATGGTGTCTCTTTAATTCGGCAACTTTCTAGCACAAGAAGTCCCGAACGACGTTGTCTCAATACCTCGAGCTACGATGGAAGTGGTAAATCTTCTGCCGCCTTGAAGTCAAACAGAGAAATTGGTGACTCTTACCACATTTCATGGCGAGATTATGTGGATTCATCCCGATCTGCTGTCAAATTGGAACCATGGAGCAGCATCTTCCAATTCAAAATCTAAGAAGGGTAAGAAGTATAAATCATGCAATATGATTTCTTCGGATCCTCATTCAGACAGAGATCAGGACCAACATCAGGAAGATGTATCTCTCAATGTCAGATTTTAAAATATGAATATTACCCCACCAAGCTCTACTCGCAAGCTTCGCTTGACGCACCGACAATGGTCCATGATTGACAGTGTTCCGCTATATAGGGCACAACAAATCTTCAGTGCTTATGAAGGTGTTCCTACATAAATTTCTCCACCTTCTGAAATCCTTAGAACATCGACCTCGACTCAGGTGCTTGAGGAGGATCGCCCCCAATTTTATCAATACAGTCAATAAGATGTACGGTTGATGCAAAAAATAGGATATAATTTCCAGAAAGCTGAAGGTTTAAACTTTGGCATGGGACGGTGTATTCCTCTACAACTCCGAGGACAATCCAATAAATCCCGTAGTGGATTGGGCTACGACGAGACCAGCCAACAGACTCACTCCAAGAAAGGGCATGATAAAAAGAAACTCAAGTCATGTAACATGGTACTTCTTTCTCCAATGCCCAAAGATGAAGCCATGACTGGTACCAGGTCCGACAAAGATTATCATAAAACTTATGAATCTGTCTCAGAAGATATTCCTGACACTCTTCCTACTTTGCCAACTTTTGCTGCTACGGTCACAACTGAACCTGGTCCTTCGAAGCCTACTACGACAAAGAAAGGAAAGCAAAATGAAGTATGCTTCAAAAAATCTCTGAACACCCCAAGGACTTAAAAGCCCTACAATTTCAACTATTGGCACAACTGGCCAATACCCCAGCTCGACTCTCTATATTTGAGTTGCTTCGTTTATCGAAGGAGACTCATGAAGCTTTGAGTAAAGCTCTGATACATGCAGACCAATGCTTAGCTCAACTCAAGACTCCTGATGAAGAGCCATTAGCGTGTCCTCAATGCCATACGGTGATCGAGAAGATTCCTAACATCACCTTCATGTAAGATGACATGCTACTCAAAGATAATCAACATGACATGCCTCTGTATTATACTGGTTATATCGAATATATTAAGGTGAACCAGATTCACATCGACCCTAGTTCTTCACTCAGCATCATTCCTAAAAGTACTGAGAGGATTGAAGATACTGATGCACAACATGTCTGCTACCAGTACTATAATTTTAGGCTTTAATGTTGGAAGAAGTAAACCACTGGAAAAGATACACCTAAAAATTCAGATAGGCGATCTACGTACTGTAGTCACATGCTATGTGATTGACTTTGACGTATCCTACAATATTTTGCTGGAACGACCATGGATAGACGAGCATAAAATTTTACCCTCCACCCTACATCAATGCTTCAAGTATGTGAACAGTAGAGGAGAGGTCAAAACAGAGGTAGCTGACCTCAACCCTTTCAAAGCTGTTGAAGCCTATTTCGCTGACTCTGCACTCTATACACCGGAGTATATGAAAGAGAAAGCTAATCAAGCTAGTAATGAAGATAAAAATACTCCAAAAGAAGAGCCTCTGATAATCATAGTCAAATGATGTACTACTCGTCCAACTCCTTCGAAGCCTCTCGGCATCGACCTGCACAAGTCATCTCCATTGGTCATCAACCATCGATACAATAAACAACCAATACTGGAGAATGAGCCACTTGTTATTGACCTTCGTCGTAACAAGCCATCAATATCAGTGAATCAACCCCTAGTCATTAATCTTGCCAAGCCTCCTGTCAAGGCCAAAGATTCTGCCGATAATGTAAAAGATGAAGAAATTTTATATGTCATGAATAAAGAAGACTCTACTTCGCACTATATTGACGTTGAACCCTTTGTTAAAAAATTCTTAGAGGCTCTTTACCTCTACGAACCTCTGTCCATACATGTGGCATCTCCATTCCAATATGGTTCGTCATATGAACCATATTAGGAGGCATACTTCATAGTCCCAGTGAGACAAGACAATCAACGTCATATACTTTTTTGCAAAGATAGAAAGAAAAGAGTCGCACAGACTAATGGTTCTGACGAGAATATGGGAAATATACAACTGTATTGTTACAGCCAACTAGCCAACAACATCATACAAAGGATGGGCTACAACATAAAATCTGGCTTGGAACTAAATTATGAAAAAGGCAAACAGACTCATATACGTCACATCTGTAAACCCCCTCGACCAAAAATTAAATTAATTAACTTACATAGAGAGATTAGGGTTATTTTGGTGCTAATTAGAATTTTTATGCATAGTTTTATTATTTGTGCAATGCTTTTATTACTTAGGACACCTTACCGTTGTCCCGATATTTAGGACACTACACTAGCTGTTACCCTGAAACAAATTTTATACACTTTGCCTAGACATACCAACCTACCATAATGACCTTCGTGTAACTCATAAATACTGATTTTTGTGCCTAATTTTAGTCGCACAAAAGTCGTTACAAACGTCCGTACATAAATTCAATTAATTGTATATTTACGTTCGTTGTCCGTTCCAATCGAGATTGAGACCCAACCTCAACCCGTTTTGACCAATCCCGATTATGACATTATTATACTCTAAGCCTACCACGCCCATGACGCTTGAGCCACCCAATTTTGACCCCCCAGTTATTTTTAATTAA
>JAYESA010000013.1:65039741-65173426 GCA_036927795.1 Iris macrosiphon
AGTAGTATATATAGAAGAGGTAAATTAATCATAACTGTTGGATCTACCATGTCACGATTTAAATCAATCCTAACCATTCAAAAGAAAATCAAGTAACCATTGGATAATAGGGTGAGTCAGAACCAAGAAACCAATGGGTAATAGGATGCATAAACACTATTCACGAAAATATCTAAATAATATTCACACAAATATCAAAACAATATTCACCAAAATATCAAAATACTATTCATGAAAATATCTAAAAAATAAATGGGAAAATATGCTAGATGGTATATAGACAGTATACTGTAGTATGTCGACGGTATACTAGCAAGGAGGAAAAATTTCTAATTTTTAAAAATTAATACGTTGCATAAGTCATTAAGTGTTTTATCAAGAACAAGAAATCCAGAATACCAAAAAATATAATGAACAATAAATAAATAAATCGCATATCCGGATACGAATACCGATATTGTGAGACGAGTCTCACAACTCTCCCATCCTTAAAAAAAATTTGTCCTCAAAATTTTACTAAATCTAGTCGAGCTGGAAACCAAAACCAAAAGCTCCAGAAAATACAACTATCACAATAAAACAAGGCATTTTATATAGACATGTAATGAAAGCAATAACAATATAAATAAATGCACAAGAAATTGCACAACCAGAAAAATAAGGGCTGGAGGCATATGAATAAATATGTATCCTGAGTCACCTGGGTAGGGATCCGTCCTCGTTGGCTTACACTGACTCCCAAAAATGGTCAAGGATCAAGTCTTGAGATAAGTCGGTACCAATGATCCAGTCAAATATATGACTTTGCCCAACACATGATAGATCACGTATCATGAGATACGTAGGCAGAAGAGTCAGACGAGAAACTCGTCTTCATTAGCAGAATATAAGGAACCGAAAGAAATAATAAGACTGACGAAAGCTCAGGATATTACCTACAAAATGATCACCCTTGGCCAGAATCTTCTCTAACATACAAAACTCTTCCTGCCCATACCTCGAGGCTGTTGCTCTGACCTGTTACTGGCCCTGTCTTCTGGGTGTTGGTCCCCTTCGATGTCGGTCTCTGCACATAGCCTAGATCTGTACATACTGTTGTGGCCTCTGTTTCTGAAAAGCCAGAGACTAGTTTGGCAAAGGCCTCTGACCCTGTCATTGTTGATCCGGTACTAGAGCCCTAAACTGCAGATCTGTCGGGATAGACGATGAAGCTGACTAAAACGATGAAGAACTAGCTCTTTGTAGGCAGGATTACACTTGGTGGTCTGAAGCTTCGCAGATCAACTATAACCCCTGTGCTTTACGATACTCAGAAAAGACGTGCCCTACCTTTCAACAATGGGAACACCCGAAGATGACTGCCTCTGATGCTGAGGTTGCATCTGTGATGAGTGTTGAAAGGAAGGCACCAGTGCTGGCCTCCTCGGAGATCCAATCTCTAATGCCTTGACTGTGGGTGCTGGAGCCCTGAGCTGCTGAACTGCTGGTACAATTGAAGCCACTAGCTGGACTGCTGATGGTCTTAATACTATCCTCCACGGACATGATCTTATCATGTGGTTTGGTTCTCCATATACCAAACATAACCCATGTCCCCTACGACACTCAGAAAGAACATGTCCTGGCTTGCCATAATAGGAAAAACCCACTGATCGGGCTGGATCTGACAACTGTCATCTAGCAACTACTATCTGCTCCCTAGCTGGAGTCTCTGCTGCATCAAGTATAGCCTCAGTATCCTGATTCCACATATTGGACGCGATCACATCCTCTGTACCATAGAAGTATGGAGGATGGAGACACTTGAAGTTTCTTCCAGAATTATATATCTGAGGACCACATCGCTCTGTGACCATCTGAACTAACTGGGCGATGACATCACTCTGGCACTGCTGTGTCGCCAACATGATCCTCATGCTTCTCCGTTGGCTTCCCTGGCTGAACTAGTGGAATTGGCCCTGCTGACACTGTTGGAGGCTCAAGCTGAACCTGCTGCTCAACCTCTAGAGCTACTCTCGACCTTGCCCCTGAATGCTGAGGCTGGACCTCTAAAATTAGCTGATCTACCAGATGATGCCTCGCCATCGACTAAGCTAGAACAATATGATTAGAAGGAACATGAACAGTGCCCCTAAAAGTTAAAGGACACATGGATCAAATCGTAGGGACATGATACATTAAAGATGAAAGTAGATAACAGGTCAAAGTTCAGAGATATAGAATATTATGAAAGAGATCAAGGAGGAATAAATTAGGATTGAGACATCTAAACAACAATAACCCCTGCACGTTTGAAAACCAGACCTGCATGGGCCACCACTAAAACCTTGTTGCGCTCCACTACCAGAATACTGGAGAACGGGGGTAGACAAATCTAGCTATGTATTTCAGAGTACTCCAGTACCCCAAGATACGGTCACGGCTGTGAAAGAGATGGGGGATTAATACTATAAGCCAACAGTCAATCCTACGTCAAGCGATCCTAGGTGTCTCAATTACAGGCAAATCAACATGATACAAGATATATGATCATCAGATATAAAATAGTAAAGCATCACAAACTATGTATACATGGATGATCATGAAGCTAGTTGTACAAAATGAAGAACTAGCAAGAGTATAAGTCATACATGATCATCAGTAGTTGTAGCCTAGATATAAACAAAATTATGTTAAGCCTATAGGCAGGATGTCAAGTCCAAAATATGAGTTAAACACGTGCTCGGAGGCTAAACGCCACAAAAGAATAATGTACATAACTAGTGGGTGAATAAATAAAAATCCACTTAGGTAGTCTGGTGCTCCGGGTAGTCACCATCCAACAGAAGATAAGAAAGGTTCTATGGTTCCGCTAAGAGATCTGGCCATACAAAACCAGTAGGATTAGACCCCCAATAGAAAGTACCATAAAGAAAGCCAAAACTATGAACTAAAACCAGTAATAAAACACAACAACGAATAGAGACATAAATAAATAAACGCGGATCGAGACTTGTTCGCTACCACTGCACTTATATCGAGAATAAAAAAGACAATAAGCTAAATAATATGTGACATAAAGTATAAATGGAATGAGCAAAATAAATGTGAACATGTAATGTGACGGAACAATAACTAAGAACATGTAAGGTATTTTGGGATATGTGAACATGTACAATATAGGAGTCATGTATAGTATTTGAGTACAGGATCTGAAATATGGTATAAATACTAATTATGTAAAGGAATAATAAATGAATATATGGCTATAGAAAATCATAAGCCGGCAAGCGACAAGAGAGCTCGAGAACTTCACGAAATCGGAGCAATAACCCTTAAACCAAACAATGATCGGGGTTATAGATCTTTTCTCGAGTCAAACCCAGCTTCTGGCCACCCACCGATACATTTGACAATACGAAGAAAGAAACAGACAATATGCGAGCATAAAATAAATAATGCACAACCAAAGAAGTACGACCAAGCATTTTCTACGGCTTGCTATCATTAGCTAACTTGGGTTATTACAAATCCTAGTTACTAACAAATATAATTTGGAAATTTTCGTACAGTTGCATGCCCTGAAGGCTGTCCAAACTATCCAACCAAAACTAAGCAAATATATATAGCGGAATGCCCAACCAAAATGGTATGCATCATAGGGAGATGGTATCACACAATGGTGAGCTAATTATACTCCACACAACGATAAGCTATATATGCACCACGAGACGATGAACTAATAATAATGATAGAAAGTAATAAATATGTACAAGATTACCCCACTCGATGGTATTCTAGAAATGTGTCCCTCACGTCGGAGTGCTCCAAATCCAACCAAAAAAAAAGAACGGGATAAGGGGACTGCATGCAACCTGAAGATTCTGCCCACCCGATACTCTAATTATTCAAGCTAGTTATTTTAATCCTTAACATTTTCGTTTAGGATTCTGGATGTGGCATTCCGCAGAATCCATTCTAGACATGATGCTCCCCGTAGAGATATACGGGACTGGACAATAATTTGACAATTAAAAGCACAAGCATAAGACAAGCTACAACTAAAAAATATATATGTCAGAAGACAGGAGTGCGCTACTACGAGCCACTATAAAGGACAATAAAGGAATCCATTATCATGAGTGCACTAGGATGAGCCACTATAAAGCATGTACAAGAAATAAGAATTCATGAGTGCACTACGAGTAGTCACTATTAAGGAGTAAGACAGACTAATACATGGACATGAGTGCACTACTACGAGTCAATAACAAGAGGCCCAACAATGTATAACCTGTATGCATGTGCTAATGTCAAGTGTATATAAGGTGTATAATCGTCCCCTAACTATACAGAGTCGCTTGGTCATATAATCATGTCAAGTGTATCTAGGGTATAAATTATCCCCTAACTATACAAGTTAAAAAAAAATAAGACAAGAGCTATACTAAGGTCAAGTCTGGGCAATGCAAAAATCATAAGTAATCATGTCAAATCAATAAGCACATAGGTGACATGCAAGAAGCAATGGAGAAAATATGACAAAAAACAAAGTATATAAAAAAGATTACAAAATTGGTATACTGACGGTATACTATAATATACCGGCGGTATGCCGTTAAATAACACAGCAACTATCGGATTCCAATGTATTTGTATAGCGTCGATACATACCATTACCCCATCGGTATGCCGATTTAGAACACAACAGTTTTTTGATTCCAAGTCGGTCCAAAAATGGTATACCGTCGGTATAATCTAGTATACCGTCGGTATGCCGGTTCCCGTAGGCAATTCTAGGAAAAAGTCCAAGAAAGATGGATTTCGGGGTCGAAATTACGTCAGAAACTCGTCAGAAACTGGTCTAGCTGGATGTCAAGACTAGGGGTAGATAACATATAGCATATATACTAAGTTTCATAACAATCACTCCAGTATCATTTTTGATACCGAGTTTCCTATCAGGTAAATATTAAGATTTCTACAAGAAAAAAATCAAAACCTAGCTCAAACCAATTTTAAAAAACATGAACATAACTAAAATTATAAGAGAAACATATTTAACAAAACAAAATTTAGGAATTTCTAAGAATATAAAAATAAGGAAAAAGAAAATGACAGCAAAATAATATTTTTTAATATTTTCGGCAAGATGTACTTGCCTAAATTCGAGCTCCCAGCCTAAACCTTCTACTCCTCCACCAAGAGGGGATCAAAAATCACACTCTTAGGCCTCAAGACCAAGCTCCAACCTCCAAAGGGAAGTGGAGAGAAAATGAAGAGAGAGAAGACAGAAAGAAAAAAGAGAAGAGAGAGAAAATCAAGTGGTATACATAGAAGGATGAATTAATCATGGCCGTTGGATCTGCCGCATCAGCGATCAACATCATGATCTAAATCAATACTAATCATTCCAAAGAAAACCAACTAACCATTGGATAATATGGTGAGTCAGAACTAAGAAACCAATGAGTAATATGATGCATCAATACTATTCACAAAAATATCTAGACACTATTCACCAAAATATCAAAACATTATTCATAAAAATATCCAAAAATTAAACGAAAAAATATCTCGAACGGTATACAGGCGGTATACTGGTCAGAGAAAAAATTTCTTAATTTTTTAAAATTAATATGCTGCATAAGTCGTTAAGGATTTTATCAAGAACAAGAAATCCAAAATTCCAAGAAATACAATGAATAATAAATAAATAATTGCATATCCGGATACGAATACAGTAAAAAAAAAGACATGAGCTACACTAAGGTCAAGTTTGGGCAATGCAAAAATCACAAGTAATCATGTCAAATCAATAAGCACATAGGTGCCATGCAAGAAGCAATGGAGAAAATACGACAAAAAATAAAGTATATAAAAAAGAGTACAAAATTGGTATACTGACGGTATATTGTAATATACCGGCGGTATGCCGTTAAATAACACATCAACTATCGGATTCCAATATATTTGTATAGCGTCGATACCGACCAGTACCCCATCGGTATGTCGATTTAGAACACAACATATTTTCAATTCCAAATCGGTCCAAAAATGGTATACCGTCGGTATACTTTAGTATATTGTCGATATGTCGGTTCCCGTAGGCAATTCTAGGAAAAAGTCCAAGAAAGATGGGTTTCGGAATTGAAATCACGTTCTGAAACTCGTTAGAAATCGGTCTAGCAAGATGTCAAGACTAGGGGTAGGTCTCATATAGCATATAGACTAAGTTTTATGACAATCACTCCAGTATCATTTTCGATATCGAGTTTCCTATCAGGTAAATATTATGATTTCTACAGGAAAAAAAAAATCAAAACCTAGATCAAACCAATTTCAGAAAACAAGAACATAACTAAAATTATGAGAGAAACATATTTAACAAAACAAAATTTAGGAATTTCTAAGAATTTAAAAACAAGGAAAAAGAAAATGACAGCAAAGTAATATTGTTCAATATTTTTGGCAAGATGTACTTGCCTAAAGTCGAGCTCCCAGCCTAAACCTTCTACTCCTCCACCAAGAGGGGATCAGAAATCACACTCTAAGGCCTCAAGACCAAGCTCTAAACTCCAAAGGAAAGTGGAGAGGAAATGAAGAGAGAGAAGAAAGAAAGAAAAAGAGAAGAGAGAGAAAATCAAGTGGTATATATAGAAGGGTGAATTAATCATGACCATTGGATCTGTCGCGTTAGCGATCCACGTCACGATCTAAATCAATCCTAATCATTCAAAAAAATCAACTATCCATTGGATAATAGGGTGAGTCAGAACCAAGAAACCAATGAGTAATATGATTCATCAATACTATTCACAAAATATCTAGACACTATTTACCAAAATATCAAAACATTATTCATGAAAATATCCAAAAAGTAAACAAAAAAATATCTCAAACGGTATATAGGCGGTATACTGGCCAGGAGAAAATTTTCTTAAGAAAAATTAATACGTTGCATAAGTCGTTAAGGGTTTTATCAAGAATATGAATCCAAAATTCAAAGAAATACAATAAATAATAAATAAATAAATAATTGCGTATCCGGTTACGAATACAGTAAAAAAAACAAGACAAGGGTACACTAAGGTCAAGTCTGGGCAATGCAAAAATCACAAGTAATGATGTCAAATTATTAAGCACATAGGTGCCATGCAAGAAGCAATGGAGAAAATACGACAAAAAATAGGGTATATAAAAGAGAGTACAAAATTGGTATACTGACGGTATATTGTAATATACCAGCGGTATGCCGTTAAATAACACAACAACTATCGGATTCCAATATATTTGTATATCGTCGATACAGACCAGTACCTCATCGGCATGCCGATTTAGAACACAACATATTTTCGATTCCAAGTCGGTCCAAAAATGGTATACCGTCGGTATACTCTAGTATACCATCGGTATGCCGGTTCCCGTAGGCAGTTCTAGGAAAAAGTCCAAGAAAGATGGATTTTGGGATCGAAATCACATTCCGAAACTCGTCAGAAACTGGTCTAGCAAGGTGTCAAGACTAGGGGTAGGTCTCATATAGCATATAGACTAAGTTGTATGACAATCACTCCAGTATTATTTTTTATACCGAGTTTCCTATCAGGTAAATATTAATATTTCTACCGAAGAAATCAAAACCTAGATCAAACCAATTTCAGAAAACATGAACATAACTAAAATTATGAGAGAAACATATTTAACAAAACAAAATTTAGGAATTTTTAAGAATTTAAAAACAAGGAAAAAGAAAATGACAGCAAAGTAATATCGTTCAATATTTTCGGCAATATGTACTTGCCTAAAGTCGAGCTCCCAGCCTAAACCTTCTACTCCTCCACCAAGAACGGATCAGAAATCACACTCTTATGCCTCAAGACCAAGCTCCAACCTCCAAAGGAAAGTGGAGAGGAAATGAAAAGAGAGAAAAAAGAAAGAAAAAAGAGGAGAGAGAAAATCAAGTGGTATATATAGAAGGGTGAATTAATCATGACCGTTGGATCTATCGCGTCAGCGATCCACGTCACGATCTAAATCAATCCTAATCATTCAAAAGAAAACCAACTAACCATTGGATAATATGGTGAGTCAGAACCAAGAAACCAATGAGTAATATGATGCATCAATACTATTCACGAAAATATCTAGACACGATTCACCAAAATTTCAAAACATTATTCATGAAAATATCCAAAAAGTAAACGAAAAAATATCTCTAACGGTATACAGACGGTATACTGGCCAGGGGAAAATTTTCTTAATTTTTAAAAATTAATACATTGCATAAGTCGTTAAGGGTTTTATCAAGAACAAGAAATCCAAAATTCCAAGAAATACAATGAATAATAAATAAATAAATAATTGTGTATCCGAATATGAATACAGTAAAAAAAATAAGACATGAGCTACACTAAGGTCAAGTCTGGGCAATGCAAAAATCATAAGTAATTATGTCAAATCAATAAGCACATAGGTGCCATGCAAGTAGCAGTGGAGAAAATACGACAAAAAACAAAGTATATAAAAAAGAGTACAAAATTGGTATACTGAAGGTATACTGTAATATACCGGTGGTATGCCGTTAAATAACACAACTATCGGATTCCAATATATAGGGTCGATACAGACCAGTACCCTATCGGTATGTCGATTTAGAACACAACATATTTTTGATTCCAAGTTGGTCCAAAAATGGTATACCGTCGGTATACTCTAGTATACCGTCGGTATGCCGATTCCCGTAGGCAATTCTAGGAAAAAGTCCAAGAAAGATGGGTTTCGGGATCGAAATCACATTCCGAAACTCGTCAAAAACTGGTCTAGCTAGATGTCAAGACTAGGGGTAAGTCTCATATAGCATATAGACTAAGTTTCATGACAATCACTCCGGTATCATTTTCGATACCTATTTTCCTATCAGGTAAATATCAAGATTTCTACAGGGAAAAAAATTAAAACCTAGCTCAAACCAATTTCAGAAAACATGAACATAACTAAAATTATGAGAGAAAAATATTTAACAAAATAAAATTTAGGAATTTCTAAGCATTTAAAAACAAGGAAAAAGAAAATGACAATAAAGTAATATTGCTCAATAGTTTCGGCAAGATGTAATTGCCTAAAGTCGAGCTCCCAGCCTAAACCTTCTAATCCTCCACCAAGAGGGGATCAGAGATCATATTCTTAGGCCTCAAGACCAGTTCCAAGCTCCAATGGAAAGTGGAGAGGAAATGAAGAGAGAGAAGAAAGAAAAAAGATAAGGGAGAGAAAATCAAGTATTATATATAGAAGGGTAAATTAATCATGACCGCTGGATCTGTCGCGTCAGCGATGCACGTCATGATCTAAATCAATCCTAATCATTCAAAAGAAAACCAACTAACTATTGGATAATAGGGTGAGTCAGAACCAAGGAACCAATGAGTAATATGATGCATCAATACTATTCACCAAAATATCAAAATATTATTTATCAAAATATCAAAATATTATTCATGAAAATATCCAAAAAGTAAACAAAAAAGTATCTCGAACGGTACACAGGCGGTATACTGCAGGAGAATTTATTTTTAATTTTTAAAAATTAATACATTGCATAAGTCGTTAAGTGTTTTATCAAGAACAAGAAATCCAAAATACCAAGAAATATAATAAATAATAAATAAATAATTGCGTATTCGGATACGAATATTGATACTGTGAGATGAGTCTCATAGCATGTAAATAGTATAAATCAAATAGGCAAGGTATACTTACCTAAGGTTCGTCTAATATTGTGCTGAGACTGCGATACCAGAGTCCGATCAGGTCTAACCCATGCTAATGGTGCTATGGTCCACAAAAATGTACTAGAGTCCATCAAACAACCAAGAGTTACCAACCGAATATACATATACCTATATAGAGGCAAAACCTTATTAGGGTTCACTATATAATAGTGTATAGTACCCTATTTAAAATTCTTCGTTATGAAGTTACTAGGTTATAAACTTAGAAGAGGATAATTTCATATGCTAATATCTACCAAAATATTTAAATTATATCCTATTTAAAATTCCAACAATTTAATATTGTTAGAATTTATCTATCAAACTAGTATTTAATCTGATAAGTACTAAATAATTAAATTATAAAAATATATACTACAATAACTCATACATATTTACATATGCATATCATATCATATACATATTATAATATGTATTTACAGAGTTAATAGATAAATTCTAACGTATCTTTTTAACCTTTTAAGAATGTGATTATACCTACAATGTAAATATATGGATTGTATTCATTTATCTAAATAGGTATATTAAGTAAAATTCATAATAAATGTATATATGAACATATGCACAACATATATATGGTAAATACCTATATATACATATATGCTAGTTAAATAAAATTATACCACACACACACACATATATACACTTACTCAATATATATATATATATATATATATATATATATATATATATATATATATATATATATATATATATATACACACACACACACACACTTACTCAACAGTCATCTTGTATAAATATACTTATTGAACTTACTGCAGTTTTATTACTTACACTTATATAAAAAAAACTATATGTATAACATGTGTAATGATATACATATACCCAAAATTGCATGTGATGAATTTAAGGCTTCCTTGGATGCTTGTGAGCTAGTGAACGTTGCTACTCAGGGAAATTCTTTCACATGGACAAAGTTTACCACATTTCCTGGAAGACATGTAGAAAGAAAACTTGACAGATATCTATGAAATGCAAGTTGGCTTCTCAGATGGTCCTCCATTACTGCTCGTACTCATGTGAGATTAGAGTCAGATCATAACCCTATCATTCTTCAATTTGTAGATCATAGCCTAATGGCCCTATTCCTTTTCGATTTCAAAACATTTGGGTTTCTCATATGTCTTTTCAAGATATTGTTAAGAATTCTTGGACAATGGTTCCTTTCACTGAATGTCACATGAAGATGATGGTTCTGAAGCTGAAAGCTGTCAAAAATGCTCTTAAATTTTAGAACAAGACTATTTTTAGGAACATTCATAATGTGGTATCAGAGGCTACCGAGAGGCTTTGTGATATTCAGTCAGAAATTGATTACAACATTGGAGGTAAAGCTAAACTGGATGAAGAAAGACTAGCCAAGACTCATCTACAAGCCTCTCTTTTCCTTTAAAAGACTTTCTGGAAGCAAAAATCTCGCATCAAGTGGCTTCGCGAAGGGGACAGGAATACTAAAACTTTTTCACACTTATGCTAAGGTGAGGAATACTAAGTCTATTATTTCTTATCTTATTGATGGAACTCATGTTCTGAATGGTCAGCAGCAAATAGAGGCACACATGTTGGAGTTCTATACTTCATTATACACTTTTGGGTCTGACAACCCGACTTTGCATCTAGTTGATGAACTGATAACCTCTGAAGTTACTTAAACAGAGAATGTAATTCTTACGGCTATGCCTACTAAGGAGGAGGCCGTAAAGAGTGTTCGTCTTTGCTCTGGATCTGAATAGCACTGCTGGGCATGGTGGCTTTAATGGAACTTTTTACCATGAATGTTGGGATATCATTAAATCTGATCTTGTCTTTACAATTAGGGAATTCTTCATGGCAGAAAAATTATGGCCTGGTCTCAACTCCAATCTTCTTATTATCCTAATTCCTAAGACTAAGGGGGCGAACAACATTGGTTAATACATGCCTATTGTACTAGAAAATTATTTGTTCAAAATCATTCCAAAAATTATATGTACCCGCATTGCAGGTATTGCAACCAGGATTTTATCTCAAAGTAAAAAAGGGGAGGCAAATCTTTGAGGCTATCAGTACGGCCTCAAAATGTATTAATCAGCTTGATAGAAAGTCTTATGGAGGCAGCATGGGGATCAAAATTGATGTTGCTAAGGCATTTGATACTATGGAATGGCCTTTCCTCATTAAAGTATTGCAGTGCTTTGGCTTTTCAGATCGGTTGGTTAAGTGGATTATCGAACTTTTGCACTCTGCAAAACTATCGCTACTGGTCAATGGTAATAGTGCGGGGATACTTTTCTTGTTCAAGGGGAGTTCGACAGGGGAATCCCTTGTCTCCTATTCTTTTCTGCCTCGCTCAAGAGGTTTTGAGCAGAGGTATTGATTGTCTTGTTCTGCAAAAAAAGTTGCACCTTATTAACTCGCGCAGAGGATGTGTCCCTCCATCTCACTTGATGTACGCTGATGATCTGTTGATTTTCTGTCATGCCACTGTCGATGATATTAGGCACCTCTTATCATTTCTGACTTCATACGGTGATTGCTCTGGTGGGAGAATTAACGCTAATAAATGCAGCATCATTCTTGGCAAAGGAGCCTACTCTCGAGCTCAGACAATTGAAAGAGTATCGGGTATGAAGGTTATATCTCTTCTTCTAATATATCTCGGCATTCCTTTATTCAAAGGAAAGCCCAGAATAAGCCATCTGCAACCCCTATATGACAAGATATCGGCTAGGCTGAATGGGTGGAGAAGGACCCTTCTATCTATGGCAGGCAGAATTCAGTTGGTGAAGGGTGTTATATATGGAAAGTTACTTCATTCATTTCATGTCCATAAATGGCCTATTAAACTACGGTTTTTTTCGTATAAAGTAATAAATTTATAAAATTATAAAAAAAGGGAAAAGTTAGAAGTAATTGTAGGGAGGAAGAGGACCCGCCAACTGAGTTGGCGGGGTGCAGTGGTCGAGAGTAACTCGCCAACTGAGTTGGCGGGGCGCACTCCTCGAGAGGCCGCTCGCCAACTCAGTTGGCGAGTGATGCTGAGTTGGATTCTCAGCCCGCCAACTCAGTTGGCGAATGATGATTTAGGGTGCGGCCAGTGACCGTTGCACTCTGCTCGCCAACTCAGTTGGCGAGTAAGGATCCGTTCCCACACTTGAAAGTCATTATAGCCGTTGCACAACGGCTATTACATTCAACACTCTCCCTCTATATATTTTCTATCTCAACCAAATCATCTCACACTCACTCTATTCCCTCTCTTCCCTCTAGCAAAGTCTCCAACACTCTCTCTGTCTCTCTGCCGCTAGCAAAGCTTCAGTCAAAGTTTTGCCTGCAGCTAAAGTTCATTTGAGTTTTCTGTAGCAAAAGTTCTCAACCGTCATGGATCGTAGCGTAAGAATTGTATGCTCGCACGGCGGTAAAGTAAATGGATTAAATTACGAAGGAGGAGAAAGTATAATTTTTTCAACTTATCCGAATATTAGTTTTGAAAATATACGTAATCATATTATTGAAAGTTGTTCTATTCATTATGATTTTATTCTGAAGTCTATTTTTTGTTCTAATTATTTTTTGATAGATAGTGAAGATGCATGGAATTATATTCTTGAGATTAATTCACAATCACGGTATATAAAAATATATGTTATTAAAGTAGCAGCAACCTTAGATAGTAGAAATAATGAATATTTTTCTGAATATCAGCATGTTAGTTCGGGTGCTAGTTCTTCTCAACAAATAGTTTCATTTATCCAAGAAGGTCATTCATCAGATGAATCTAACCATGATGATGATAGTGACAACGACGATGAAAATAGTGATGATTTAGTTAAAAATATAGATTATACGGTAGATAATGATGTTGTAAAAGCTATCACTGATGAAGTATTTAAGGGACAATCATTTCCTAGTCGTTCTCACTTTAGAAGCTTTATAAGTAATTTAGCAATTAAATATAATTTTAGTTGTTCAGCTAGTGTTATGAATAATGCTCGTGGAATTATATATAGTTGTGATCAACCGAATTGTAATTGGAGAGTATATGTCAAATCTATTGGAAATGGCGATATAGTTAAAGTTAGTACATTAGAAAATCGTCATTCTTGTTTAGGAAGACTTAGTATAGGACGTCATCGACTAGCTACCGCTGCATGGATTAAGACCATGATAATTGACATTATTAGAGATAACCAGTCATATAGTCCATCACAAATTGTTAAAGATATATATAGGGAGCACCGTATACAAGTTAGTTATTTCAAAGCCTGGAGAGCCCGAGAGACAGCATTAGCTGAAATTAATGGTAGTTATGATGAGGCATACGCTAGCCTTGAGGAGTATTGTTATAGAATTATGGAGACAAATCCAGGTAGTACATGTTTTATTAAAACTGCCGAAAATAATAGTTTTCAATGAATTTTTATTTGTTTTAAGTCATGTATTGATGGATTTTTAAGGAGATGTTTACCAATTATTAGTACTGATGCTACATTTCTTTCGTCTAAATATCAAGGTATCTTATTTATTGCTTGTGCTCACGATCCTAACTATCAATTATATCCTATAGCTTATGCTGTTGCTGAAGGTGAGAATAGTGATTCTTGGTCTTGGTTTTTAAATTCTCTTAAAATATCTTTTGAAAGTTGATTTAATGATTGGAGTACAATTTTATTTATATCTGACAAGAAAAAGGGATTAATAAATGCTGTTCGTGCTATTTTTCCTGCATCTCCTCATTTTTTTGTATTCAACATTTTAAACAAAACATGAAAAAAGTTACCAAAGAACCAGTATTTCAACACTTGTTAGACTCGCTTGCTAGATCATATAATAAAATGGACGCAGAGAGTGTGTTTGATATAATTAAAGCCGAGAACATAATTTTGTACGATTGGCTTATTGGTGTAAACGATGAAAGTCGTCGATTTGAATATTAGATAACAGCGTATGCTACTTGTCCTAGATTAGATATTAACACTTCTAATCTTGCTGAATGTTTCAATAGCTGGATTAAGAAATTACGAGATAAGCCAATAACAATACTTTTCGATGGTACTAGTGCCAAGATTATTACACTTCATGACAATCGTAGAAAGAATGCTGAAAATATAGACACAGATTATTGTCCGAAGATGTTAAAAAATATGGCTTCTATTATCAAAGAGAAGAATCACCTAGAAATATTAGCTATTGATAGTTATAAGTTTGAAATAATAGACCGGACAACAAGTAGAACCTATATTGTTAATATAACTGACAGATCTTGTACATGTTTTAGATGGTACCATACTTATATACCATGTATACATGCATGTTTTGTTTGTAGATATTGTAATATTAGTATTGATAATTTTTATCCTGCAGTATTTTCGACGGAGACCTTGAAAAGTGTATACGCACAAAAAATGGAGCCAATTCCAGTTCCCTACAAGATCCAAGCTCCTTTGGTTAGAGGACAAATTGGGGTTACAGATGTAAGACGCAAAGACGGAAGACCAAAGAAGAACCGCATCAAACCCCGGGATTCATCGACGAGAGATCTACGTTGCAGTAATTGTGGTGCTATAGGACACAACCGAAGAAGATGTACTAGTCAACCGAGAGAGTAAAATAGAATTATTTAATACAAACTTAAAAATATTGTAATAGTGAGTCTGATAATGAGAGAGTAAAATAGAATTGTTCAATACCCAAATATTGCAATAAAAACGTTTACAAATCATACAAATATTGCAATCATACTTTGTTACAAATTATCTACTCATCCTTCTCCTCGTCCTGTTGAGTTTGGGTAGGCAGCGGGGCTGATGGAGTCGAAAAAATTGTGTGAATATCTGGTAGCTTTCATCTCCAGCAGTCTGGTAACTCGGGCTTGCTCCAGCAGTCAGGTAACTCGGTCCCGCTCCAGCATACTGGTAACTCGGACCCGCTCCAGCATACTGGTCACTCGGGCCCGCTCCAGCATACTGGTCACTCGGGCCCGCTCCAGCATACTGGTAACTCGGGCTCCCTCCAACATACTGGTCACTCGGACCCGCTCTAGCATAATGGTCCTTTGCAGTATCCCTCCGACGACGACGAGAGTGTCTCTGTCGTACTAAGACGGTCGGATAGTCCGGTGGAAGACGTGATTGTACTGGAGGTATTTTCGGTTCCCGTCCAATACCCAGATGCTCAACACTAGTCACAAGTTCCTCCATAAGACGTCGACTGTCTGGGAAAAGGTTTCTATGAGGTCGTTGTAAATATTGTCGGTATACACCACTCTGAAATTTGAAACTTGTAAATTAATATATTTATCATATCTATGTATATGTATTTTTGAAAGTATAATGAAGTCATACCAAATCATGCATTCCATCGGCAAAAGCACGCAGAGTAGAATCATCTACGGATCTACTCTTGAACCTTTGCTCCTCATATTGGTATACTCGGTTGCTCATAAGAGGGCATCTCCACCATTGCCTATAGTCCAGGTTACCGATGTCTGCATAATATAAACAAAATTTTAGCAAACTATTTACGCTAAATCAATACGAATAATGAGTAACTTATAACTTACATTCCTCAGCAGAATTTAGTCTGGGAGACATGTCCCTCACACTATAATTCTCGAACCGATTATTCCAGTCAGCAACGAGAACAAGGATTCGTTGTAATGCATTTGCTGCCTCATAACTGACTGTCGGTGGATCATCGATAATTATTGGGCTCATTTCGAATTGCCAAAGAACACGGTCTGCCGGATGGTACATGGTGAACCGATCATATATAATATAAGATCTGTGTAAAGTAAATGCATATGATGTCCTCTTAATTTCTGGAGCATCAGGTTCACATGAGTAAGGTAACCAGGTAACCTATTTAAAGATATTGTATCAATTAGATGTGATATTTATCTACGATCAAAATTTAAATAATTTAAAGATATTTATTGCATATTTAAAAATTACCTCATTATACTGCAGTGTATCAAATTGGATACGATAAAGTGATACACTCTTGTATTGGTAGTGTTGATAATCCACTACATCTGTAGGCCAGCGCATAGCAACTGAAAATATTCCAACATCACTGAGAATGCTAGTAACAGGCCTACCAATATAGAAGTGCTCGTAGGACCAGAACTATAAAACAAAAATATATCCACAAATATGACATTAGTACAAACAAAATTTGCGTATAAAATTACTCTAACTTTTTAAGGTCTTTCATTCATACCTGAATCAGTGAAATACATCCACAAATACTCTTGCAATTGGATCTCACAAATTCTGTCAGATTGGCGTATAAAAAGGCAAGAGTAGAAGCTTCCCACGCATGCTCAGTAGGTTTTGTCAAATCATCCAAGAATGGTAGAAGCTGCACATTTCCCATATTTTCTTATGCATCGGGAAATAGAATTGCACCACATAAACAGAGCAAATACGCTCTAGTGAACGAATTACCTGAATATATTAAAAGTGTTATATAGACACTAAATTAAGTCATAAACAAATTTACTAATAAAAATACATACCCGCATTTTATCTACATCAACCACCCCGTCAATAGTGTGATGTAGGTCCATGAAGTTGCCACGAAGCCATGTAAACTTCACAAAATTGCCGTCTTTTATACCTGATGGAGAGCTAACACCGAGATACCTCCTGATCAGATCAGATCCCTTTAAGTGCGGATCAAAATATATAGCGTTACCTTTAATAGGTAACCCTAGTATATTTGCCACATCAAAAAGGGTGATCGTCATCTCGCCGAATGGGAGTTGGAAAGTGTTGCGTTCGGGCCACCAACGCTCCGCAAGACTTACAACTAAATGAAGATCGTGGATTAAATATCTAACACGATCTATATAGTAGAATCCAAATGATTCCACCAAAGCCTTTTGGACAGAATTTAGCTCCCACGTACGATAATTCCTTTCGGTCCGCCAATGTACATGGATCCGGGTTCGTAAACCAAGATCATGGTCGTATAACTATAAAAAATATATGCATTATATTTTGTGTGTAAATTACTAAAGTTGAAAACTTGTAATTTCAAAAATTACCTTGCCAGTAAATATCTGACTAGAAATGTGGTCTTCACGTTGCTTAATAATAAGCTGGGTAGTCGGTCCGCCAGGAATACGACCGTCATTATGGGTAGACATCTCTAAAAATGTTGATTATAATATGTGAGTAGGAGGAGGAGGAGGAAGAGGATTGCTGTGAGTAAGAAGGAGGAGGAGGAGGAGGAGGAGGAGGAGGAGGAGAAGAATGTGTGAGGAGGAGGCTTCGGACTATGGGGGTAGTTATAGGGAGGGAAGGGGAGGGGAGGGGGGAAAGTTGAGGGGATGGGTGGGGGGTCTCCGAGAGAAGGGGAGAGGTCGTGGGTGGTCTCCGAGGAAGGGGAGGCGTCAGGAATCCGAAGGGAGGGAAGACAGCGGCCCGCCAACTGAGTTGGCGAGCGGTCTCTCGTGGACTGCGTCCCGCCAACTCAGTTGGCGAGCGGTCTCTCGTGGACTGCGTCCCGCCAACTCAGTTGGCGAGCGGCCTCTCGAGGACTGCGTCCGCCAACTCAGTTGGCGAGTTCTCCTCCTCTCTACAATTTATCCGAACTTTTTCCTTTTTTTATAAATTTATATAAATATATTACTTTATACGAAAAAAAAACCGATTAAACTACTATCACCCCTCCAACAACAGATCAGAAACTTTATCTGGACAGGCTCTCCTTCCAAAAAAAAAAGTTGGTTTCTATATCAGGGAAAGCAATGTGTCTTCCCAGAGAGGAAGGGGGCCTAGATATTAGAAGCCTGAAGGCTCTTAACAGGTCATGCTTGGCTAAACTGTCTGCAGGTATTATTGCTAGAAAGTTGCGGATAGACTTCAAATTCTTCTGTGTATATCCAGGAGACTAAAGAATAAACTCTCAGATTTTATAATTGATGGGAGATGGGTTATCCCTGGAGATTATTTACAAAAGGTTCCCGCAGATTGCACAAGACATAGCCTCCACATAGAGAGATTTAATTGACACCGTAATTTGGCAGCCATCAGTTACTGGAGACTTCACCCATCCTTCTATATATGACACATGTCGACATAGGGGGACGGCTTTCACTGACTTTTTAAAGTTTTGGCTTCAAGGTCTTTGCTCATATGGAGGGCCATCCATAATAAACTGCCTACTAACAATCTACTTCGTGCGCATGGAATGGTGGTAGTCTCTTTCTGTCCAATGTGCTATGCGAGCGAAGAAGATGTTCCTCACTTGTTGCTGAATTATTCTTTTGCAGCGGAATGTTGGGACTGGCTCTTCTCTTTCTTTGAAGTTCAAGTTAATCATCCTTCCAGTTTGCAGGCTTTTTTACGGTTAGTAGCTAGAACACCTTTCAGCCCTCAACTTCAGGCTTTATGGATGACTGCGATTGTTAGTATGATCTGGCAGATTTAGAAGCATAGGAATAACCACAAGTTTCTATCTCTATGTAGGCTATAAAGCGCTCAGTTCTTTCTTCCATTGCAGAGGCCGATCAGATTTACCACAGGTAAAGGGAATAACTTTGGCTCTTTTCTGCATATCCTAAACAAATTGGGTATTCGATATAAGCCAAGGTTAGCTGTAAAATCCCTAATCCGAAAAACCGTATTAATCTTTTTAATTAATTATTTAATTAGATTATAGTAATTAGTAGCTAATTAGAGGAAATAGATTTTTATTTAATTTTTATTCTTAGGTGTTTGTGCAATAGAGGAGTTATGGAGCAATTATAATTTTTTTCTAATTATTTACATGTAGGAGACCCTAATGGACAGTTGATAGATTTATTGTATGCACTAAATAATTTTACTCGAATTATATATATATATATATATATATATATATATATATATATATATATATAAGGTTATTAAAAAGAATAATAGAAGAAAAAGAATAGAAGGGAATTAGAAAGAAAAAGAAAGAAAAGAAAAAGAAAAAGAAAAATTCTTAATGGACTCTTAAACCCAAACCCGCCATCCTATTTCCTACCCGCAAGCCCGCACCTGCTAGCAAACAGCAACAACAATGGCTATTCCCAAACCGCGCGCTGAGCCGAAACCCCCGACCCTTTTACCTATATATAACACCATCTTCCATTGAAACCCTAAACCTAAATCCCTCTCCACAACCCCTCGACCAGAGCAGCTGCAACCGCTGCCAGCCCTGACGCCGACAAGAGCCGCCGGAGCCGCCCCGCGACCCCCGCGACCCCCGCGTGACCGCGCACAACCCCGCGACATAAACTAAACTGCAGCGTACCTGTGTTCACGCTTCGATTCCCGTTCCCTCGCTCGACCAAACTCTATCCCGTCTTCGCCGGTATGATTTCCACCTATCCCTCTCTAAATTTCGTAGATTAGTTTCCATCGTTCAGCTCATAAACCTAGGCGAAAATCGACGCCAAGTCGAGGAAAAACCACGACATTTAATCTCAGAAAATCTGTTGCAACCACCCCTGTTCACGGACTCGTATCTCCCACCATAGAGATCCGAATCTAGTTTTTCTTTTTGGTATGCGAAGACCACCTAACATAAATTATTTTCTGTCAATTATATTATTTTATTAGGCGTTATATGCAGAATTAATATAGGTTAAAAATCACGAAAAACAAAATTTTCCAAATTCTAGAAATTGCGATACGGAGCGCGCCCCGCCAAACGGGACCACCCCGTCGCGTACCAAGTGTACTGAAAGGTGCGCACGGTATACCCAGATGTGTGGGATTTCACGAAAACTGATTTGGACCCAGATGTGTGGGATTTTACGTACCAAGTGTCGGAATCACCCCGTATCCGCAAAAAGTTCCCGTATCGCAACTTTTATAAAATATTGCACCATTTAGTGTACGCTCATCAGAACGTGACGAAACTTGTGCCATTGGATTCGTGGTATCACGCTGGTCCTGTGACCCAAGTTTCACGCAATTCTGAGACAGTTGACCAAGCTGCATATTTGTTGGCCATACAGTTGACTTTTTGGGCGAATTTGTGTTCGGCTCACCGAAATCCAAAATTGGACGTACCATTGAGTTCGTATTGACGTTTAGAATTGGTTTGACCTATAATTTGTTCTATTTAGAGACCTTTACTCCTGGCACGCTTTTCGGTAAAAGATGGTCCATATGTGGATCCCGTTTTGACCCAAATTTACCGTTTTGCCCCTGTGTCCAAATTGGACGAAAGGGTAGTGCTTTCTAGCTATCTCGCTTATTCTAGGAATGTTGGTAATATTTATTTTAGCATCCGAAGATATTCATTCTGAGGTCGTAGTTTCTGACTCTTGGTTTTGACATATGGACGTTACATTTTGCAGCTTTCTTGCCAGACAAGTATACCTTACCTTGTTGTACTATTTAAATTTAGTTATTATTTTAGTTGCATATTTATTATTTTAGATTATATAACTGTGCGCGTCCGAGAGAGACTCGGGTGCAGTCAACGAAGGCGTTGACGTTAGGACATGTGTCTGATCTAGTGTCTAGTAGACCCACATAAAGTTGTAGAGTTATTGGTATGACTCCCCCGGCCTTGACACGTATTATTTCACATCACAGAGTGAGTTCATGTAGGGACGCGTGCCTCATACTCGACTGGCCATCGGTGTGAGCAATACGTGTGACGGTATTTAGCTTAGTTGTTTATTTCTATAGAGACTTGCATTATATTACGAGATGTCCATGTCGTGTTCGTGACTTGTATATCTACATTGGGCGGAGAGAACGACTAGTAGGCGTATGGGACACCCACCTCCTTTATACAGATACCGCACTCGACGGAGTGATACATACGTATATATTTATGCAGATACCATGCTCCTCGGAGCTAGACGTTATTATATTCCTGCGCCCGTGTTATAGGGGGCATATGTGGCATATACTAGCCAGTCATGACGATTGGTGAATTACGTCAGCATATGTCTAGCCTACACTTTTCCATACGTACTTAGTTGTCCTCAAATTGTATTCACTTAGATGGTTAGAGCACCCTTTTTATTTATTCAGTATTTACTTTTTGGCATGCTTTTATGTATCTTGTTATGTCCCTCTGAGGACCTGGTCCCTTTCCAGGTGTAGATGTTCATGAGTACTCGTAGGAGCGGAGATCTGGACTGGCTACTTATATATATTCCGAGGAGTCTTCTCTTCGAGCCTCGTGATTGTTAGATGTTGTACTTATACTGTATTTACCTTGTTTATTCTATGTTCTAGTTCGGCAGTGGATTTATTTCCATCCGACTATCATCTTTAGATACTTCATATTAAGATTTGGTTATTTATTTCTATTTGATTTTCATGGATGAGATTTAGATTATACCCTGTGACTTGTGATAGTTTTACCACTTGCGAATTATTGTTTATTATACAGCGTACGCATGTGTTATATTTTCCATATATTAGAGTTGCCATATCCATGCGGCTGGCATGCTTATGTGTCCTAGTCCTACGTATTTTTGGGACTGGGGTGTGACATATTTTTAGTGGCGGTCCATGTAGGTCGAGAGCATATTGTCTCGGTTACGTTACTGTACCGAGCAAGCCTGCAAATAGGATTAGAGTATAGGATCTCATCCATAATTGACTATGACTCACCTTCCTTCCAATCTGTTCTATTTGAATAGTTGCATCCTGCTTGATTCATGTGCTTCCCCAATAGTTCCTTGGATATAGCCCCTGCTAGAATATAGGAATCTCTGTTGTTAGGATGATAATTAGGGTAACATTCTTATTAAGAACACAATAAGAGTATTTTCACATCACTAAGTTTAGAATACTTAATGAACCCTAGTCTTCCTTACTACCTAATGAACCGTAGCGTCCCTTAACTATAGATTAATTTGGGTTTCCTAATCTACCCACCCCCTCCCCCCTTGCAAGAACCAAACCCGCTGCCCCCAGGCCTCGAGCCCTGCCCGCCCCCACCCCATGCACAAGGCGTACCACTACACCAGAATATATATATATATATATATATATATATATATATATATATATATATATATATATATATATATATATATATATATATATGAAAAACTCTTAATTACAAACTGTGTACCGATACAAGCAAAATCTGAACCGTTGATTGTTGATCCAATGGTCCAGATTATAAGGGATTTCTTGTACTTTCACAAATTTATAATACAATTGTATGGGATGTATCGATACATATTTTGTATTGTAGAAGGACCATATATATATATACCAAAAATTGTTAAAACCCAAAATATTTATTTATCATTTAATTATACGAAACCCATAGTCATTCATTTCTAATTCAGGTAGGAAAACCAATATAAGCCCAAATAATTTATTACTAAATTAGTAGCCCATTTCGAAACTATTTAAACAACTTTAAAAAAATATATAAAGGCCAAAAATATTTCTCCAAAGCTCATATTAAGTCTTAAAAACATTTTAAGAAAAAAAAATCATTTCTCTAAAGCCCAAGTATTAAATCTTCAGCCCAAACTACTAAGCTCATAATTAATCAATTAAATTCCTTATAATCTTCATTAAAATCCAAAACTGTTTCAAAATACTTTATAGCAGCCCAAAATCAAAATTTACATATTAATAAAACTCTGGCTATTAACCCATATAATGTCTAAAACATATTAAATGAGCCCATTACTTAAGCCCATTCACTAAGATATATATATATATATATATATATATATATATATATATATATATATATATATATATATATAAAGAGAGAGAGAGAGAGAGAGAGAGAGAGAGAGAGAGATCCCTCTGCAACAAACGAAGGAAAAGAAAGGAGAACGAAAGGAAAAGGGGAAGAACGAGGGGAGCTCACCGAGATGCGGCGGCAGCCGATGTGGCACCGAGAAGGGAAAGCGAGCAAAAATCCTGGATGTTGGAGGTAGCCACGTGGTCAACGCCTCTCTCGACGGCCAAATTTTAAGCTCAGCGGCTTCTAGGAATGTGGTAGATCGGAGCAGCAGCGTCGGCTCGGAGCAGAGGAGTGGCCCGGTGGGGGATTGACTGCTATGCTCGAGGACGCGATGGATCAGGGAGGTCAATGACGATGGTTCTGAAGGCGATGGCTCAGTGACGCTCAGTCGGTCGTGGTGGAGTGTAGAAGCATGAAAAATCTACAGCATGTGCTAATGTGATCCAGAACCATGTGCCAGAGCAGTCCATAGTTATGCACCATCAACAATCCAAGTAGTGTTCCCATGTGCCAAGCAGTGCCATGCGCCTCTAATTCTTTAGTGTTCCCATGTGCCAAGTAGTGACATGCACCACTAATTCTTCAGTGTTCCCATATGCCAAGCAGCGCCATGCGCCACTACTTCTTCAGTGTTCCTACATGCCGAGCAGTGTCATGCGCCACTACTACCTGTCAATCTCTATGTGTCGAGAGGTCGTATTCCCAAGGTGCAGATCAGAATTATTATAACTAAAGTATGCCATGTGTCACGAGTGTTATGGACATCAGCAACCCCAAATCTCGAGTAACCACGTGGCCACCTAGTACAACATTCGCCGCAACATAATATGCGCGCATACATGCATAAAGGCCTTCCTAAGTCTATAAATAGTAGGCTTTTCTCACATGCAAAAAGAAGAAGGAAAACACAGAACGACTACCACTATAAGAGAGAGAGAGAGAGAGAGAGAGAGAGAGAGAGAGAGAGTAGAAGAAGACCAAAGCGTCGTTCGAAGTCTCGTCAACCTCCTTGGTCCCTGGTCATCAATGGAGTAAAGGAGGCGCTGCAGAGCTCGATCTCCATCATTACACTTGCCCAGATCTTATTTTTTATTGTACTTAGATCCTTCTGTATTAGGGATTCTTTTGTACTCTTTGTCAATTTTCAATCAATAAAAATTTAGCCCAACTTTATATATTTTTGGAGATGTCGACAAAAATGATGACTCTGTTGGGGAAGAGCTTCTCCTCCAACGAGAAGCTGGGGACGCAATCCGATGTGACCAAGTTGGGTTTGACTCAGAGGACGTTGGTTATTTGCTTCGACCAACAGGCATTCGGAGACATGCTGGACAAGTTGAGCTCTCCAATGAGGCCCGTATGACCTCGTAAAATGTGTAAACTCGGGACTCCAGGGCTGCTACGCCAAGCCCAAAGTTGGTACCCGATACATTGTCAACCCCCATCGCAGATGCACATATGGTTGACCTGTATCCCATTGACAAGTTGAGTTCTTCAACAAGGCTCGTATGATCTCACAAAGCTCATAGGATTTGAGTTGCCAAAGCCGCTACGCTAGACAGGAAATCTATTCCAGATCTGCCGCCAACCTTCGTCGCAGATGAATAATAGGTTGACGTGCATCCGATATCCATCTCCAGAGACATCCTCGAGTGAGGTGGTGCCAAATCCCGGAAAGCATACCCACAGTGGGACCCGCGTAGGAGGAGATGCCTCATCCCCAAATGTAGGCGCATACGACCTCCCACAAACGATCCTGCCCTGCCTATGGTCCTGACTTGGATTTCATGTACTATGCGTCTAAGGGCGTTGGCTCAAAGAAACCCAAATTAACCCAAGCTATGAGTGCTCGAGGGGCTGCGCTGCTAGCTCCCCAAAAGCATACGTCATAGGAGAATATTCAATCATAAATGAGACATGTGCAGTAACTGGGTGTGTGGCATTTTCTAGTACATATTATAAATATAATAATTAAATATAAATTAGGCTTTACCGAGTAATATTTTAGAAACAAATTTCAAGTATGGATATACAGGATATAGAGTTGACACTCACTGATACACTGCAATATGAGTATCCAGGATACATAGTTGAACGAAGAAGTATCAATTCTAGGTCTAGGTGTATCGGTACATATACTATTTCCTGAGTATTCTTATGTGTGTGTAGACGAGTATGTGTATAACATAATTGGGTATTCCTGAGTATATATGCTAGGACTAGGAGTATCAGTGCATGTACTGTATTTAACGATGAGAATATACTTGAACGATATCTATTCATCTTTACAGAAGTATTTAGAAATGGATATGAATTACTATCTACGTTATCGTTCGTAGATGTACAACCGTCATCCCGATGATATGTGCGGTATACGGGATGAATTCATTGAGGGTGTACAATAGTTCCTGCAGTTCGCCAATGCGTCCTCTCAGTACATGGATGGTACCAAAATTAAGTATCCATGTGTGAGATGTCACAGCTTAAAATATCATCCAGAAGTGAAAATCACATATCATTTATACTCGAAGAATTTTATTTCACCCTCATATTTCTATTTAAGGGTAGTGTGGTAATTGACACGTGTATTTAAATTTTAAGATGTGTTGTATTTAAATATTCTTCATGCATGATTAATTATTTGTTGTATTATTTATTATTTTTTTAGATATAATATTTATTTTAGACTTGTGTAGTGGACCTAACCCATTTATTAGAATGCATGAACCAACTTTTTAGATGAGTTTAAATGAGCCCATGAATTAGGCCCATGGATTAGGAGGTTGGATTAATTAGTGAAGCCATTAGACTAGAACCTTCCCTTCCTAATTAATTTCTTCATGAGAGGCCCCAAGAGGTAATTGAGATATTTTACATTGCTTGGAGAGGGGTATATGGCAGCCATAATTAGGAGGGGAGAGAGAGAGAGAGAGAGAGAGAGAGAGAGAGAGAGAGAGAGAGTGTATCTCTCATTTCATTTCACATTCCAAATAGATCTAAAATTTCCCCCCTTTCTAATTCCTTCATTCCCTCACCATTTCTCACCAAATTTTTACCCGAATTCCTTCTCTATTCTTTATTTGAGGCTACTACATCAAGGATCTACAAGAAGGAAGAAAGGAGCAAGGATGAGGAGGCTAAGATCTACAAGAAGAGGAGCTACTTTGCATTTAGAGACTTTTTATTGGAAATTCATCTCCCAATAGGTACATTCAGTTTTTCTCTTCTAATAGACTCTAGATTTGATATTTAACCATAAAAAATAACCCACATGCATAGGCTATCCATATAAATTGGTTTTAGGTTCATCAGAGACCTACGGTGAAAGTTATGTCCAATTTGGTGCCAATTTTAGGGGAATTCTGAGATTAGCACATGTAGTATTTGTCATTTGGTCAATTAGATTATTATGACCTATGATTGCTTGTTTGTGACTAGTTTTGTGTCCATAATTGGATACGTATAGTCTGTATCTCGTCAATTTGACGAAACGGGTTAATTTTGGAGTTTTTCTCTGACACGGGGCCTTGTGCATATCACATTATGACATAGACACGTAGTTATTCTAATTATTATACGTATTATTTATATTTAGTGTATTAGACTTGCTTGTGTCCTCCGAGATGCGTTTGGTTGTGTATTGAACCCGTATCGCAAGCGTATCATAGAATTAGTGTGATACGGGCACGGTGTACGCCACGTGTTTGTCGTTTTGTTCTCTTTTCTATATATATATATATATATATATATATATGATATTTATGTGATATAATATTGTATATAATAGTGTATATGAGTTGTGTATATGCATGTGTGTTTTTGTGATTATGTGTGTAAGAGTGTAGGTATATATTCATATATATATATATATATATATATATATATATATATATATATATATATATATATATATATATATATATATATATAGAGTATATATATATAGAGATTTATATAGATATTGGTATCTATGTATTATGTAAGGGTATATGGTTATATATATATATATATATATATATATATATATATATATATATATATATATATATATATATATATATATATATATATATATATATATATATATATATATATATATAAGCATAGATGAGGGTATTGATATAGATAGATGTATATGTATATAAGTGTTGGTAGCATGTTGTTATATAAGTTTATGTTTTTGTATTTATGTGTGAGTGTATATACATTTATCTATATGAATATATGTGTATGTTTATATATGTATGTATTTATGTGTGAGAGATATAACTATTTATGATATGAGTTTTGTGTATTATGTCTATACATATACATATGAGGATGTATCTATATATATATATAGATTGAGATACTTGATAGATACATGTATGAATGTATGTGTATATATAAATACATAGAGGTGTTTGAATATATGTGTATGTGTCCATATATCTATATGTGAGTGTATATATATGTATAGTTGAGAGTATATATATATAGAGGTTGATATATATATATATAGGAGTATATATGTATGTGTGTGTGTGTGTGTGCTTATGGTTCTATGTGCATGGTTGTGCAGCGAGCAGCACATGTGCAACGAGCATCGCGCGTGCAGCAGCAGCAGCAGGCTGCAACAACAGCAGCAGACTGTAGCAGCATCGCCGCAGCAGTGTGCGTGCAGCAGCAGGCTGCAACAGTAGTAGCAGGCAGCAGCAGCAGTGTGCGAGCAGCAGCAGCAGTAGCAGGCTATAGCAGCAGCGTACGGGCAGCAGCAGCAGCAGGTTGCAACAGCAGCGCGTGAGCAATGCACGTTTAACAGCAGCAGCATGCTGCAATAGTAGCAGCAGCGCTGCAAAAGCACGCGAACAACGCGCATGCAGTGAGCGCAGCGGGCTACGATAGCAGCAGCTTTTGCTGCACAACATGGAGGGGGCTCGGGGAGACACTGCATTCAGTAGGAGAGTGCACAATATCCGCACCACTGTGCAGTATCAGTGAGCGATCACTGATATCAGTCGAGTTACAGTATCATGGAGTATCCAGTTCAGTTCACAGTGCCATTCAGTTCATATTTGGATCCAGTGTTTCAGTATCACAGTATCTCAGTCACTGTGCCGAGCACAGGTTTCAGTCCTGTTTCAGATTAGTTGCTTAGTATTTGGTTAGCATGTTAGTATATAATTAGTTATATATATATATATATATATATATATATATATATATATATATATATATATATATATATATATATATATATGGTTAGTTTATATAGTTAGTTGAGGTATTGGTTTCAGTTCAGTTGTTTACTAGTGGTTTGGGTTATCAAGATATTGGTTTCAGTCAAGGTATTTGGGCATTGAGTTGGGTTAGTTGAGGTATTGAGTAGTTGAGGTAATTGGTATGTTATGGTTAGTAGTTTAGTTATATATATATATATATATATATATATATATATATATATATATATATATATATATATATATATATATATATACACTTGTTTATGTTGAGTTAGTTATATCTAGCTATATGTATTATGTATATATGTAGTTATGGGTTATTAAGATATTGAGTTAGCTAGTAGTAGTTAGTATCTATATATATATATTAGTGTAGACATATATATATTATAGTATGCTAGTAAATAGTTAGCTACATATATAAATATATTTGTATTAGTTGTTATTGTATAGTAGTAGTTAGTTATGTATATATATAGTGTGGTATTATTGTTTAGTAGTTAGACACTTGTATAGCTAGTGCTAGAGGTTTATGTATATGTGTATTAGCATATTAGCTTGTGGTATTATATATGTATTAGTTATATGTTAGAGTTTTGGGTTACCTCGGGATACCAAGGTATTACCAAGCTATTGGGCCGATACCCAAGGTATTGAGTTTGGGTATCGAGATATGTGCGAAACACATTGGTGCAAGGCCAAGGTATCCTATTTCATTTGTATTGATATAGTATTATAATATTTGACTTGTTTATATATCTAAAATACTATTTTTATATAATTAAACTTGCGTATCTTAGGATAAGGATCTTTAAGTGCCTTGCTGTATCTTAGTTTAGCTTGTATAAATTAGTTTCATAGTGTATCGACTTAGTGTCCTAGTGTTAGACTCTTGTAGCCTAGATTTTATCGGTTAGAAATGGCTTATTAATCTAGAATTGCATTAACTTAACTTATTTTTATTCTTGAACCTTGTATTAATGCAATATACCATATATACGTCTGTGTGACACCAGCTTGGGCATCGAGAGACACACCTTGCTCAGGAATTCAGGCAAGTACATTCTCTGATAGTTTTTTTATTTGATATCTACTATGATTCTGGTTTATAGTATTGTTTTACCTGATTCCTCAACACTTGGATACACGGATTAGTATTACATAGATTTACTTTCTTGCGACACATAAATTATACTTGTCTGACCTCTACTTCAGGACTCATTACTGGCATCACATCAGGACTCACCGACTGGAATCGCCTATTGTATCTGGCTGGACTCATATTTGATTTACGTGTCGAAATTGGATTCATTTATACTAGTCGGGCAGAAAAATACTCAAGTAGATATGTAAATATTCCCAAAATCTGGAATCACCCCTTTGGTCTAATCTGGAATGATAGCAGCCGCACACCAAGTGTGCGGTGAGCCGTACTTACCCCTAAACATTTATATGTCGAAAGCGATATTTTAAAAAATACTAGTTTAGTGCATTCTTGCTGGCTTCATATTACACTTGCTGGACTCACATCATACTTGCTGGACTCACATCATAATTGTTTAGTTTAGTTCTTCTCTATTTACAGTCATTATTGCTATGCTCTCTGACTCACCACATTTATTTTCATTGCTCTTTGTATAGATGTTGCTTATTTCAGTCTCTGATCCATTCTCTTTTCTGTTCATCAAGTATTACTTACTATAACTGTTCATAGTCTTTGTCAATTATTTGGAACTGCTATTGGGTTATACTTTGCTCCAATCCTGACTAGATATATTTTTCCAGATGATTGGCTTGTAGGGCAGTATTCCACATTCTACGGGCCGCAAAATAACGTACCTTTAGAGGATACTCTTGTAGACCAGGAGGACTTAGTTACAGAGTCCGATGAGGTCTAGTTTATTTGTATTGGATTGTATTAGGCTATTATTTGTTGAGATTCATAGTTTGTATTATTATTTCAGATTGTGGATTGTATCTTTATTCTTTCCTTCTCTTTTCCATTCGTGCTTTATCTTCCGTAGTTTGTTTGTGATTGAGATTAATTATACTTGTGAGATACCATATTGCTGCTCCGTTTGGAGTTAAGATAATTGACAGGTACCATATTATATTGGTAAGATGTTAGATAGATAGAAATAACCCAGACAACGTTCTACCGCCGATGTTACGGCGTAGGCTGGACGTACCCACGTACTCGTGCCCGAATATCCGGGTGCGGGTCGTGATACTTCACGCTGAATTACTATCAGTGGACTACGCACGGAGAATTTGTGTCTTTAGCATCAGAGTCGGAGCCTTATGTAGAGCCGTATATGAATGTCCACGACCATGCTGCTTACGACGATGGGTGGAGGAACATAGTTTTTGATATGATGGGGCCTAGTTTCTATTCGGACAATCATGATGCAGCAGAGGAGGCATCGAATATCGATGCTGCAAAGTTCATGGAGTTACTGGAGAATGCAAGGACTCCATTATATCCTGATTGTGAGGATCATTCACCGTTGGCGGTGGTTATAAGATTGCTAAGCATCAAGTCCGATTTTAACATGTCGCAAGAATGCTATAACCGACTGATAGATTTGATTATAGAGATCTTACCAGAGGGTGCAAAGTTGCCTAAAGACTTCTACCGATCCAAGAGGATGGTGGGATCGCTCTGGATGGGATACGAGAAAATTGATGCATGTCACAATGGGTGCATGTTGTACTACAAAGACGACAAGAATGAAGATGCGTGCAGATTCTTTGGTACTGATCGCTACAAGGCCACTGGAAGAGGAAAGTATGTCGGTGCAAAGTAGCCTATCGATTCGATGCATATTTGCCTTTGACGCCATGGTTGCAGAGGTTGTTTATGGTGAAGGAGACTGCAGAAAACATGGGTTGGCACATACAAAAATAGATTGAAGGAGTACTGGATCATCCATCCGATGAAGAAGCATAAAGCACTTTAATCGAGAATATCCTGATTTTGCTTCGGATCCACGTAATGTCAGATTGGGGCTCTTCGTCGACGGTTTTACCCTATTCGGACTTTCGAGCTCAGTATTCGTGTTAGCCTGTGATCATCACTCCGTACAATCTACCGCCTTGGATGTGCATGAAGACTCCGTATATGTTCCTAACTGTTATTATCCTGGGTCCGAATAATCCGAAGAGGAACATCGATGTATATTTACAGCCTTTGATAGATGAGTTGAATCAGCCGTGGGAAGTAGGTGCCAACACGTATGATATTTCTAGAAAGCAGAATTTTCAGATAAGGACAGCACTTATATGGACCATCAATGACTTTCTAGCCTATAGAATATTATTGGGATGGAGCACTGATATTCGTCTCTCATGTCCGTATTGCATGGACCGCACTAAGGCTTTTCGTTTGAAACAAGGAGGCAAACCGTGCTTCTTCGATTGTCATCGACAATTTCTGCCGAAGGATCATCCGTACCGGAGGAACATGAATGCTTTTCGTGCAGGCATTATGGAGAAGGCCAATCCACCGCCAAGGTGGCCCGGATATACGATATGGAAAGAGGTAAAAGATTTACCAAGTTATATTGAAGAGTCTGCTAAGGGGTACAAGTGTGACATATTTGGTCGCACCCATAACTGGACGAAAAGGAGTATATTCTGTGATCTGCCATATTGGAGCACCAATCTGGTCAGACATAACCTTGATGTCATGCATATCGAGAATATTGTGTTTAATAACATAATTAATACTGTAATGAAGCTAAAGGGGAAGACGAAAGACAATCTGAAGGCCAGGTTGGACTTACAAGAAATATGTAGACGTCCTGCGTTACATTTGATAGAGGAGGGAAATAAAAAGTTAAAGCAGCCTAAGTCAATTTTTTTACTGGAGAAGGAGGATAAAGGAAGACCTTATAGGTGGATTCAAGGTCTAAAATTTTCAGACGGGTACGTGTCAAACTTGAGAAGATGTGTTGACCTCAAGGAGAACAACTGGCGGGTATAAAGAGCCACGATTGTCACGTATTCATGGAGAGGTTAATTCCGATTGTATTTCAAGAATTATTATCGTAGGCCGTTTGGGATCCATTGACAGAGCTTAGCATATTTTTCAGAGATCTTTGTTCTACTAAGTTGCTCGTCGATCGTCTAGAAAAGCAAGAGAAGGATATTGCGGTAACACTGTGCAAGCTCTAGAAGGTATTTCCTCCTGGATTCTTCGGCTCTATGGAGCATTTGCCAATTCATCTTTTCTATGAGGCACATGTTGGTGTTCCTGTCGGTTATCGGTGGATGCACCCGTTCGAGCGGTATCTGAATCACCTAAAGAGAAATATAAAAAATAAGGCACGGGTTAAGGGCTCTATTTGTGAAGCTTATGTTATCGAGAATATTACAAACTTTTGCTCGACGTATTTCAAACATCATGTTGCTATTAATAGAATGAGAGCTCCGAGAAAAGACGACGGATATCAGGAATCTAATGATGCAATACTGAAAGTATTCAATGTGTCCGGAAAGCCTTCGGGGAAAATAAAGCAGAGATATTTGAATGACGACGAGATAAGGGCTGCTCAATTATATATATTACTCAATTGCAATGAGGATGAAGTGGAGAATCTAGAGGGGCAAGTAATTAATATGTCCACGTTTACGTTATCTCAATGTAATAGTATAAGCTACTATTATGCTACTAATCAGTAGTTGCTTCGTTATTTTTTAGCACATATAATGATAAGCTGAGGTTGGTTAGACCCTACATAAGAGACGAAGAAGTAGAACAAAAAATGAGACGTCATTTTTCTTCTTGGTTGAGCGCATATGTAAGGAGCTCGGTAATTACTTTTTCTGTATGCACTTGCACAATAAATAACTTACTATCGGTACTTTGGTATTTAGGTCGATCGTCTAATAACACCCGAGACTGAATCTATTAGAACTCTAGCCAATGGACCAATTACTACTGTCAAAATATGGCCAATTTACTATATGAATGGGTTTAAGTTCAAGTCAACAAATGCTTCGATCAGAGATAGCTTTCTGGATCTTAATTCCACGAAAAATAGTTGTTTGTGTATCAAATCGTCGAACTACAAAGATGTCGATCCAGGTAATGATTTTTTTGGCATCTTACGAGAGATTATGGAGTTGACATATAATTATGGCACAGAACCTGCTAAGATCGTGCTATTCAAGTGTGAATGGTTCGATCCAATTCAAGATCAAGGTTAAAAAATTGATAAGCATGGTCTTGTGGATATAAACTACAAGCGTAGATATCAAGGCTATGAACCATTTGTCCTATCAAGTCAGGCTCAGCTCGTGTACTTTATAACTTATCCTAGACGGGGGACAACAAGCTCAGATTGGTGGGCAGTATATAAGACTAAAGCTAGAAATATCTTTGACATTGACGAAATAGCTTATCAGGAGGACGAGCTGCCTCTTGTAACATATATTGTAGATGTGGACTCAACGGAAGTTACTCATTATACGACTAATAATATAGAAGAGGGAAAATTATCCGAAGAGGAAGACAAAGGCGAAGATGAAGTAGATGAAAGTGAAGATTAGGAGGAAGAGGAAGAGGAAGAGGAGGACGAGGAAGGCAAACAAGATAAATTTTCTGAAGGTGATTGAAAATAAAATATTTTTCCTGTAGAATGTACTATATTTTGACTGTAGAATATACTATTTTGATGAAGATATGTATTATATTTTGACTGTAGAATGTACTATCCATTTAGACTTATGACACTACTAGTTATTTACTGTGCAATTCTATTAATGCTGTGAGATATGCATAACATTTTGACTGTAGAATGTAATATATATTTGTTTATTTGTTCTATCATCATATATTGTTATCAGGTATGAGAGGACGACGTGGAGCGTTCGGCAGGTCACGAGGTAGACTAAGTGCTCCTCCGGTACTGCCTACTGTTGGTTCTGGATCCTCGGTGCCTAGTACTCAAGTATATCGACTAGTCACATCTTTGACTGCGACGACGTTACGTGGCAGCACTCCTGGGATGAGTAGTTCCAGGCCTGATACTACTCCCTCATCCAGCATTCCTCCTGCTGATGGAACCATGGAGATAAATGAGCATATGATGGAGGTTGAGCCGACGTCGTCCCAGCATCAGCTAGATCCTCCATGCGCACCTCCGGACGAGACGAGGACGAAGATTTGGGCCGACGGTACAAAGTAAGTCAATTAGATGGTTTAACATCATATATATCGTATATTTCTTTATTCATCATATTTTGACTTTTTCGATAAAAATAATTATCTCTGTATAGATATTGTCTCCCGTCGGTACAGAGACGCCTAGGCCACTTTCTGAGGTAAACTATGGTGGCCCTTGGATCAATTACTCTGATGCTCCGGATGAGAGAAAGGCATTCTGGTTTACGTACTTCAAGGTAAAAGTATATTATATCAATCATATAATTTATGCATATTATATAACTTACTAAATTACTTATTGTAGCAAACGTATTTCTATCCACCGCACCGGGTCGAGTTGATCGAGCAGATGTTTCTTGTCGTTGCCGCCAAGCTGATCCGTGATGCTCTGGATGACCAGAAGGCTCGTGATCGCAAAAAAAAACTGATCCAAGGTTGGGTCACGCCTGAGCAGTAGACTGTGATGAGGACTAGATTCGACGATCCGAGGTACAAGAAAACGTATGAGAAGGCCAAGACGGCTAGGCAAAAGGCAGCAAAGTGGTGTTGTGGCTCGATTTCGATGACAGAATATTTTTGTCGTTTGGTATATTTTTTATTTCAGATATATTATTTTAATACAAGTACGATAAAATGGTAGTAGGATAAAATATTTAATTTTAGTACTAAATAATATAATTTTAACATGTACAGAGGGGTGAAGATGCAAACTTGGTGACTGTCTTTCTGACCACTCATCGAAAGAGCAAAAAACTCATTAATGAGAGGGCCTCGCAGATCTATGTAAGTATTACTTTACTTTGTGTTAATTTTAATATAACTTAGGCAATTATCGAGTATCCAAACTTTTCTAGGCCGAGTATCTTAGGCTGCGTGAGCGGGCGACTGCTAGTGCACCTACAGCGGGAGAGGCTGGTACTTTCTTGCAGCCCTCTCCAGCTCCGTCGGCAGACGAGCTATGGGTGACCGCCGCTGCTGGTCTCCAGAGGGGTACGTACTACGGTACGGGATCCTATGGCGCCCATGTTGCGATGCAGTCATCTAGGGTCTCCACGGCAAGTGCGCATTACCCATAGCCCTCACAATCGTCGGCCCGAGTCTAGGAGACCGTTGACCGTTAGATTACGTCTCTCCGTGACGAGTTGCTACGAAGGATGGAGGAGAAACCTCTGTCCCAGCCGCAGGCGAACGATGCGACGCTCATCGCACGATTTGATATGCTCGAACACAGCATCATGGAGCTTAGGGATATGACAGCTGATCTTAGAGCATCGATAGAGCGGAGCATGACAGAGCTGCAGGCATCATAGTTGTCCATGGGCGAGAGGCTGACGATGATGCAGGATTCAATGGTTCATAGCAGTACGAGGCTGTTATCTACCATGGATTCATACAACCATCGACTATGAGAGTTGGAGCAGATACGTCATCCTGGTGCGCCTTTATCGACACAGACTCTACCGACATCACTGCCTTCTCCATCGATATCGGTATCGATTTTACGGGAGCAGTATGATCTATTCTTATCCTTGATGCGCGCCGGTGGTCATCCTCCTGCAGATCCGCAATAGTCCTAGTTAGGATAGTTTATTTATTGTTTGTGTTTTGACCTATAATTTTTGGTCATTTATGAATATTTTTTATTTTTGAGACTTTCAGACTTTATTTCTTGTACTCAGTTGTATGGATATTTATTGTATTCTTTACGATAAGATTTTTTTCTGACTCGGTTTGTTATCTCAATGTTTCATTTTCTTCAAATTTTACTATATTATTCATATTAAATGAATGTTAATTTACCGGTGTTGAGTGTTCAACCGAAGAAGGTCGGCGAACCCAGCAAATTCAATGGAGGGTTGCTCTGGGTCTATTTGTATAAATTATGAATTCATAAACTGTAGGAAGATTGGTTTAGAAATAATTCAATATTTATTTTTTTATTTTTTTACTGCATCTTTAGTGACGTTTTTAGCGACGTTTAGCGACGTTTATATACGTCGCTAAATACGTCGGTGGGTACGTCATTGAACGTCGCTAAAAACGTCGCTGAGTACGTCGCTAAACTGCTGACATGGCAGTATTGCCAGGTCAATATAACGTCGCTAAAGGTGGCTCACAACGTCGCTAAAAAGAAAAAAATTAGCGACAAACAACACGTCTCTAATTTAGCAACTTTACGTCGCTAAACATCGCTAATATAGCGACGCAGATACGTCACTAGAAAATGTCGGTATAGCGACATTTTGTGACATTTTTTCGGTCAGCGACTAGCTTAAAGGCGACTTCATCGAAACGTCGCTACAGACGTCGCTAAAATTATGTAGCAACATTTTTTTTCCATTAGCGACGTTTTTAGACGTCGCTAATTTAACTTATTCTGGTAGTGTCCTATCGAGAAAAAACATAAGTTGTGTACTGAGGGTGGTGATCCGGTGAGTAAGGAGCAATATCAAAGATTAGTTGGTCGGCTCATATATCTATGTCATACGAGACCTGATATTACTTATGCCGTGAGTGTCGTGAGTAGATATATGCATGATCCTAGAGAGCAAGCATATGGAGGCAGTTCACAGAATTCTCAGGAATATTAAAGAAAGTCCAGAAAATGGGTTATGGTTCAGAAGTTCTGGACATCTGAGAGTTAAAGGCTACTGTAATTCCGATTGGGCAGGTTGTATGGACGATCACAGGTCCACTACAGGTTACTGTGTTTTTGTTGGAGGTAATCTTGTATCTTGGCCCAGTAAAAAGCAAGATGTAGTGGCTAGGTCTACAACTGAGGCCGAGTACAGGGCTATGACAGTTAGCCTGTGCGAGATGATGTGGGTGAATAGCTTGTTGGCTGAGATGCGTTTGTTTAGAGGAGACTTCTTGCAACTTTGGTGTGACAACAAATCGACAATTGATATTGCAAATAATCCAGTTCAGTACATGTGGAGATTGATCGGTTCTTCATCAAGGAGCAGCTGAATAGAAAAGTTTTGACTTTGAGCTATCTGAAATCAGCGGAGCAGTAGCTGATTGTTTAACAAAAGGTTTAGGTCCTAGAGAGTTTGATATAATTTGTAACAAGATGGGGATGATTGATATCTATTGTCCATCTTGAGGGGGAGTGTTGAGTTATAGGGAACTTATTTAGTCTCACATCGGATAGAAAATAAGGAGGACTATATATATATATATATGTACCCTCTCTCTTGGAAGTAAATAAATTAATTATTTTCTCTCTACAAGTAAAAATAGGGGAGTAAATTGGAGATTTCACCTTGGAATCTAGGTTAACAATTTATTTTTGCTACTGTTGGAATGAGCAGCTGTTGCTGAATTTCTACCTTTTTTGGTCCCGTGCAGCTGCAGCTGCGTCTCCTTCCCTTTATGATGTACGAGCGCCACTGCTGCTACAGCTACCTCGTCTTCTTCCTTCTTCTTTGCTTAGCAGAACTGGTGGAGGGAACTTCTAGTGTCGCAAGCTCACGCAGGATGCTCAGAAGGGATGGAGGAGGAGCCAATTCCGGCAAAAAGATGAGAAGTCTCGACGTTGACTGAGGCATTTTAGGCGAGGGGGGACACGTGGGTGGTTCTCCTCGCCGATGGAGCTGTTAGATCGTTGACTGCGGTGAAGGGGTCAAGGCGAGGGGATGGAGTGCTCCTGTGCACTACTGACTAGCCTATTGTGCCTGAAAGTCCAGCATAGAGGATGGTTTGCGGGGATTTTGAAGGAGCTTGAGATGGGTGGTGGTGCTGTTTCCAGATTTGGTATTTCTTTAATTTCTTATATTCAAATTTATTTTCTAATATTGTATTTCTGCTGTAATTGTATGATGCTTCCTATCGTTTATATTTTTCTGTTGTCTCGAGAGACTACCCGAGACCAGTAGAATACCCATTAGCATTGCCATAGACCCGGTTTAGGACCCGCATGACTGGACACCTGGTTTGGTTCATCTTGGTTGAACCCATGGCTAAACCACCCCTCCCCTTATATATATATATATATATATATATATATATATATATATATATATATATATATATATATATATATATATATATATATATATATATATATGAGTGTTTTCTCTCTCCTCCCTTTCATTCTTTATTTCACTCTTTCCACTTTTCTTCTTCTTTCTCCTTCCTTTTCTCATTTTTCGCAAATCCTAATCCTAGGAAGAAGTTGCTGTGACTTGGACCGTGAGAGGTAGAGGCTAATAAGCCACTCCAGGCAAGTACATCTTGCATAAGAGAAAATCATGGATTTATGCATGCTTTTAGTTCTTAATTTTTCTGTTTATTTTTAGCTCATATTGTTGGGACCGAGCACCCCTTCATCTTTAATACTTGTTGTTCTTGATTTTCTCGGTTGGAATTGTATGGACCCGAGTTTGGGTCTATGGGTTCACGTATGTTTTTCTAGGGTTTGATCTCCCAAAATATTATGTTTTACAAAACTAATTAGCTCATAGTGTGTAACCTTCGTATCCTGAAATTCATGCTTAAATATTGTTATTAGGTTAATTTGGGACTATTGGGATTTTTCTATAATTTTTAGTTAATTAAAAAACTAGTAACACTAATTTTCTAGTACTTTCAAGAATTTATTTTTGGTCCAAACTTAAATAAAAATATCCTAAACTTTTATTTTAGGTTCTAAATAATAAAATATATTTTCTAGAATTTTCTGGGAATTTTCTAAGTATTTTTAGTATTTATTGGGAGTTATTTAGACTAATAACTAATTTTTAGGACTTGTAGAATTTATTGTGCAATCCCAGGAATATAGAATGGACCCACGTTATTTTTTAGAGTTTAAAATATTATTATATATTTTTTAAAATTATTTCAGAATTTTTGGAATAATTTTAGTATTTATTTTTAGTTATATGGGTAAAACTAATGTTTAGAGCTTCTCCTAATTATAGTAGGAAACCTATGAATATAAAATTGTCCCAAATATTTTTCTAGAGTTTTTTGGTTCAAAATATTTTTTTTGTAATTTTTCCAGATTTTTATGATTATTTTTAATATTTATTTTGAGTTATTTAGATTTAAAATGACTTAAATAATGTTTTGATAAAGGCAAATCAAAAACAAATAATATAACAAAAACCATCCAATCAGATTCTGACACGTGTCAGCCTATAGATATCCATTCAGCCGCAGGTACACCTATATATATATATATATATATATATATATATATATATATATATATATTATAACCCTAATTATCCCATTATTTTAGAGAGAGAGAGATTTTGGAGAATTGCCATCTAGGGTTCCTTCATCTTCCAGAAGCCATTAGGCATAGCTCCGGACTCCAAACGAGGCCTAGTTTCTTGTGTTAGAACGATATTGAGGTTAGCTTTCTGATTATATAAATTGTTTTAAGAAATTATGAGTATTAAATTCTGAAAAATTCGTAGAGTACAGCATATCCGAAAATAGACGTGTTTCAATGTTTTTGCGATTTCGGGAGAACTAAAAATCAGAATCATGAACCGTTTAAAGTTTTGGAAAGCTAATGTCGAGATAATTGATATATGTTTTTCCCAGAATTTAATTCAAAGTATTTATATACTGTTAATTCTGTAGAACTTCTAGGTTAGAATTTAACCATCGGTGCACGATACAAAATTTGTATGTGCCATAATTCCCAAACGAATTTGAATTCGGATGAGCCGTAAATTCCAGTATGTTTTTGATGATGAAATCTGCAGGAAATCATGCATGAAATTCGAGTTTGTGTTGGTTGACTTTTTGGTCAACAGATCGCCTCAATTTGCGTGCCATGAGTCTCGAGTTGATAAAATTTAGTTTCTTTTGGGCAAAATTAGGTTTTGACATAAAAATCAGAATAATAAGATTAAAATAAGATTTTAGAGTAATTATTCCAGAATTAAATAAATTAAAATAAATTATCTTTTGACATGATAAATTTGTAATACATAGGCTATTTGGACTGTGACTGGGATTCTGATTCATACCAGCTAAGGACCACAGACGAGTACATTCTCTGATAGTTTCTTATTTATGATATCCTCTATGTTCATTGTATTTAGTGTAAATATTCATATTTCTTGACACGATAGTTACATGGATTGGTATATCTGGATCTTGTCATGAGATATTATTCCTTGTATATGGTATATCGTGTACAAGTCTTATTTCATTGGTTATCTTGTGCATGTACAGACACTGATTTTTGGGGAGACTTGCTACCTTCCTAGAGAATCCCGTGCCATAGCGTACCATGGTTGGATCTATTATACCAGTCGGGGGTGGGGAGTATTTTAGTGTAGATATGTGATCATACCCTTCATGTACAAGTCTTGTTCTCATGTTAGTGTTGGTCATACACCGCACGTATGACTAGCCAGGCCCGTACTCGTGTACAAGTTCCCAAGCCGGTCACATGTTAAAGCTAGTACTTACAAACTTAGTCATAGTATTCTTCTTCATTGACATATTGTTCCTTCTCACATTTATTTACAGTATTTACAGTATTTTCTTTATTGTATATCTCTCGTACATATATATGCATCTTGTATATTTCCATCTATTTACTGCTACATAGTTTATATCATTGATGTAGAACTGCTGTTAGAGATGTACTTTGCTCCATCTTGACCGAAAATATTTTTCCAGACTACGCCTTAGAGGACGGGTGTCCGATATTTTATGGACCATAGGGAGAGTAGCTGCTGACGACCTTGTAGCCAGGTGTGATTCCGGGAGGTCTAGCCGGGATCAATAGTTATTTAGTTACTTTCTATTAGCAGTTTATGGTACCGGATTTGTCTCCGGCATACTTTGTTGAGACTTGGATATTATTGTTGAGTTAGATTATCCTATTTAGACTTGTGTTGCAATTTGGTTTATTTATTTCTTCGATATCTTATCGTGCTTTAGCTATGTGATTGAGTATATTCCGTATTATATTGTGATATCTGTGTCTCCTTATGGAGTTGGATGCTTGTGTGACAATGATTAGATAGCATTGTGACCTAGACAGCGTTCTACCGCCGATGCTGCGGCGTAGGCTGGACGTACCCACGCACTCGTGCCCCTATACCGGATGCGGGTCGTGACATAGTATAGAGCACCATATTTTATGTAATTTTTTTTGCCATACTTAATTTCGAGTCCAGCTAAGTTCAATGATGAAACTTGATACAATACGTATACCAAAATGACTGACTAGAGAAGAAGAACAGTGCTATATGAAGAGTATGAAAGAGAATCCCTTCGGCATAGAAATACGTATGTTTTACTTTGGGCGCATTGGTGTATTGTCCCAACTCTTTGTGAGTACTAATCATACTGCACTCAGTCTCCTAGCAAAAGTATGCCAGTCATATTTCTTGAGTCAGTGGCGCACTTTCGAGAGAAAAACCAGTTGCCAAACTTTGGTGCGTATTCAATCAAAGTTCTCTCTGAAAAACCAAGAGAAAGTGTGCCACAGTCAGTCAGCGCACTTTCTTCGCGTTTGAAAATCTGGCACACTTTTTCTATGTTTCGTCAGCCGGCGCACTTTTCTAACGTTTGGTCTGCTCGCGCACTTTATTCCCTCTTTGTTTCCTTAGGAACGAAGATTTGGTTGGTTTCTCGATTTCTGTGTTATTGATTTCTGTGTTCCTCGACTAACGAGTTTCTCAACTGTCAAGTTTTGACCTCGGATTATATGTTTTGTCTTTTAGCTAGCTTGCCCGTGCACTTTCTTTCAAAGCACGCCATATTCTTGCCCGCGCACTTTTGTCAAGTGCGCCGTGTTGGTTAACTTGACAAAGTGCGCTACCCCTTTGTAGCTCGTGCACTTTTTTGCGAAAGTGCACCAACCTTGTTTCTGTGAGTTTGTGCGCCAACTTTGTTTCTATGAGTTTGTGCGCCTGGTTTTATCATGCATTTCTTCCATTTTTTCTTAGGATATTTTTGTGTGTATTATATTATTGGATGCTATGATCTTACAATTTAACACATGTTCTGACCCTCAAGACACCGTGGAAATTATTGTGTATGATAAACCTATTAATTTGGCATCGGGCAATCGAGTGTGAGTATTGCCCAATGTATCGCATATCGTGGATACGATAAGTTCGCCAATGATAACTCGTGAATAGGTCATACTCGTAACTCGTCATTCTAGGAAGTTCTTGAGTATTCATGACTCAAGAACTTGAAATAATGATTAAATGAGATAAAATTTGACTATATCATTGGGGGGGAAGAATATTGTGCTACCGGCTAACCTGATCTCCAAGGGCCCCATGAGGCATGAACCAACCCTGCTAGGCAAGGGCCCCATGACCTACCAAATTTACGCATGCCACGGTACATATAAGACTTTGTGATGTACCGTGGTAGTTATATGATTTTTTGTATAATGTGGTTACAAGATCTGTGATGTTCTACGCACTTACAAAATAATTTTTCATGTAAGTTTATGTTCACAATACACGTTTATATCAATGTTCTGTTATATATTTATCTGTGACAAGTTACAAGTTATGTTTGTGTATGTGACTAGTTCAATTATAAGTGTACCCTTATCCATCTGGGTTGACTGCAGTGCCGGTGGTAGCGATATTCTTCAAAATATGCATTTGTTAGTAATTAGGTTTGTGATAACCCTAGTTAGTTAATTATAGCAAGCCGTAGGCATGTTTGGCCGAATGTTTGTCTATTCATCTAGCTTGCCCTGTTATATTCTATTTTTTTCGGTACGTGGTTAGAGTGCAAAGTTCTGCTCGGTGAAGGTCTGCAACCCCGGTCTTTGTTTGGTTTAAGGGTTGTGGTCATAATCCAGAGTAGTTCCTATGCCCACTTGCCGCTCGTCGCCTTATCTTTTTTTATATAGTTAGTTTGTTTTCAGTGCACCAGTTCTTATAGTTATTTTTATTTAGACAAGTCTATTGGTATCGTATATAGCTCTACCCGCTTTTATTTAGTTATTCATTTGTCTCTTATTTCTGCTGATTGTTGTTTTGGTTAACACCTTGAGCTCCTTTGTCATACTTGTTGCTTGGGGTCTGACCCCACTGGCTTTGTTTAGCCAGATCTACCCGAAGGAAACCAGGATCCTCCGTACTTCTAACAAGATGACTCACACTCGTAGGACTGCGACTGAAGCTCGCGAGCGGTTTTTCTTCTTCCACCCCTTATTTTGATTTCTCAATTTATGGTGTCAATAAGGGGGCAGAGTTAGATCCTTATATTTTTGAGACTACGATCAACATGATATATATATATATATTAGACCATGTCTGGTATATTTGATTATGTATAATTATACTCTGCTAGTGCAGCATTTTGTATTCACTAGCTTCAAGATCATATATGGTATGTATTTTGGGATGCATCTTTACATTCATGTATGATATACTCTTTAGATTATTGTAGATGGATTGAGATACTAGAATTTGTCGGCCTTAAGATTGACGTCATAGCATGCTAGAGTCCACACATTTATCTTCTTGACAACCTTAGCACATTGTGGCTTACTTCAGTTCTACAAGGTATGGTTGGACATGTCAGTCCTTGTATTTATCCAATATTCTGGAGTGGGCCGTGACGTATTAATAAGTTTGGATACTTCATTTTGTGACTTAAAGTTTCAATTTTTAAATTGATATTATTCACTATTAGAATTTTCCTTAAAACTTTGTTGCTGAATAACCTTGTATGGAGGCCATAACTTCTTAATCCAGAAAGTTGTAATCAATCTTGGTTATGTTCTATGCATACTTCCAGAATTTCATGGTGTGATTCATTCATTTGGAGGGTCAAAATAGTGAGCAAAGTAAGCCCCGTGGATAACAATTACTATACTCTTTCAGAACAATTTGAGGGGTCACTTTGAACCAAAAATTTGGCCAAACCAACTGATGGATCTTTACACAAATTTCTCCTATAAAATCTAGGAATGTAGGCCTATGACTATATACAATTTGAACCTTTGATTGTTCTTTTTGGAATGTCAAATCTGAGCTTGAAGTTAGCACTTCATAACATTTTTTTTGTTTTTGGCAAACCACAATACAAGTTCTATGAAGGCAACTTTGAACTAAAATTATAGAAAACTTGACCGTTGGATTGGTATGTAGTTTTCTTCTCTATAACCCTAACATATATGTCTATGGCATCCTAGGATTTCAATTACAAATTAATAATATTGCCTATCCTTTCACACGCCTAAAGTCGGGTCGTCCTAAACCTAAAAACTCATCATTTATTCTAAAAAAATATTTTAGAATACCGTTCTCCGAAACACAATTCTAATACCACTATTGGTCTCATAGCATCATTTTGATCTTATTTCATGTATTATTTGTCTATTTTCAAAATAATCGAACTTAGACCATTTTTGGATTTGTGGGCCATTTTGTACAAAGCCTGGTATTGGACAAATATTTTCTCTTCACCAATACAAGGTAGATATTCCTGCATTACTTGACACTATAGTTTTCATAAGGGTTAGTTGGCATTTATGGATTCATATTTGTGGTTTCATATTTCGTGACTTGTTTTGTGTCGTGACTTGAATCCACGAATACTAGTCGGCCGAGACATACCCTAGTAGATGTGTGAACAGCCCAAAACTATTCCATGTCTTACGCTAACTAGTGTCATAAACCACACCCGGTGAAGGGGCACGAGTACGTGGGTACGTCTAGCTTACGCCACAGTATCGATGGTAGAACATTGTCTAGGTCAACAATACTAACTATCAATCTCTCACAATAATATATGTAACAAATCAATGATATCTCAACTCCATACAAAGGATAATATGACAATATAATGATAATCAATACTCAATCACAATATCTATAAGGAAGGAATGGCACGATATCAAATAAGGAAGGAATGTCGCAAAGTCTCAAACTAGAATATGCACAACAAAATATCCAAGTCTATGATTCTAACAATAACACAATAAGTCTAAAGTATCAACGACATGCCAATAGTCTAGAAGCTAGAGACAAATCCAATACAATGAATAATACTAGCTAAATAAATGTCTGCTATACTAGTTGAACCTCCTTAACAGTTGGTATTGGATCCTCCTGTATTACTGTGTTGTCTCAGCTAGCTTCCAATATGTGGTCCATAATATATAGGACACCAGTCCTCTGAATAAATTATCTAAAAAATATATCCAGTCAGGATTGGAGCAAAGTACAAAATTCTAAAAGCAGTTCCAAATATATTGTAGAGCATATATGATAAGTAATAGAAATGAATACAAGATTTACAGGTAACTAGAAAATGAAAGAATAACTAAAATAATTCGTTAATCACGACAGATAACTGGATAGATAAATATAGGCAATATGGTATAAACAGTAAGTAAGAGCACTAATGATATTGTCTATGTGATTTAGAGCACAAGTTCGTTATGTGATCAGCTTGGGTTGTACACGAATACACTAAGATAACTCAATTATACGTGAGTTGTATAATTGGCATGCATACAAATACACTAAAGATTTTATCACATAACCAACTCCTACTCTCCCTCCTTGACTAATATTCATGAAAATAATCACGACACGTTACGCACATGAATATGATATTAGCATATAGAGAACACGAATATAGTATGAGCACACGGAGCATACGAATATTGCATGAGCATACGGATCCCACGAATAGATACGAGCACAAGGAGCACACGATGTACACGATAAGGTACAAATACAAGGTATACCTGATACACTCGTTAAATAAATAACATCTCCAGATTTGATCCATATAATACTAGTCCGTGTAATATCGTGTCAGAATAAGTAAAACAGATATAGAGCATGTGATATATACACTATCAAGTACTAAAAACTAACAGAGAAATGTATTGGCCTGAGGTCCTAATCAAATGATACAAATCGATGTTTGAACTGGTATCACACTGACCTATATATAAAATTATATGTCCTTTGGTGTATTAAATTAATAAACATGCTTAAATATGTTAAAATATAATTTATAGGTCAAAACTAGGTCATACTAGTCAAACTAGGTCAAACTAGGTTGATACCTTGATTCTAGGTTCAAAATAACTTATACCTGGGTTAACAAGGCTAAACTAGTTGATACAAGGTATCATGGTACCTACCCATTACCTTAACTTAACCCAACATATTTCCTCACTTACCTTGGTATCACAAAATACCAATACCTTAGTATCAAGCCTCACATTGATACATGGTACCATGGTACCACAACCACATTCTAATACCTAAACCCAATTTCTTAACTTACAACCACCCCCACCACACTTACCTTAATATGTATCAAGATACTACCTAAAATACATATCTATACATTGATTTCTTCCTACTCCGACTTGATAAATTACCCCACTTCCCACTAAGACATATCTTAGATACTAACTGATATACTATGGGATTGTATACACTGGTACATATCTGAATTAATCCTTTACTTATCTACCCAACCTCTTAACTTTACTCTACCTCAACACAGTCATACACTCTTCACATTAATTGATGCACTTCCCTTATACACACTTAACTTAGATTCTATTCCTAATCACTTACCCCACATAATCGTGGGTACACTTAAACTTGGAACTAAATAATCCACACAAATGCTCACTGATACTCCTAACTTCCACCCCTTCAAACACATTGATACCACCCTCATGGACACTTGCACATATACCAAACTCAGTGTCATGCCCCGATCCCGAAGGTCTTCCGACAACGCCCCCGTCGGGCGCGAATCATCGTGCCTCGGTGCTCCCGTGGGGCACGTACAGTCGTTTTCCATCTGAACGTGATACCGTGCGAGCTTGGGGTTGCACCCACACAAGGCAACATCATTAAAATTTGGCTATCATCGATCGAGTAAGCAGCGGAGGGACAATATTGCAATCATTTATCCATCTGAGCATATGGGAAAAAACGAGGCACAGGGTTCTCTGAATACAATGACATCGTTCCATACATTATGCCCCTTTATACGAAACAGCTCAAAGCAATCGATACGGCTCAAGGCATCGAAACCAGATTTTCGGGTCTTGGGGATAAGGCACGCCTATCGCTTCCTCGAATGATCCAGCACCTGCGAACAAGTAAACTGTTGGTGGATTAGCACTTTAGAGAAAGTACTGGTGAGTCTAAAATTAACTGAACAGAAGCAACATTCACTAAAACTAACACTAAGTAATCATATAATAAAATATTACATTACTAGTGATCTTTCTAGTTTTACCTATGTTCGTTACATGTAGTACAAGAACAGAGTCATATTACTTCTTTTATAAACATCTTTAAAACAGATTTCATGTTTGATTCATTCAAGCACACAAGGCAAGCCAATTGTTTTACTATCAGGGTGTGCGCAGCGTGTCTCGTGAGCTATACCTAAACACTCTAGGGACAATGCACCATCTAGGAACTATCCTCTATCAAGCCAACATGATGAACTATCTATATGCTTCCCGAGACACTTAGGATCGGTAGCGGTAATCTAGCTAACCAATGACTCATTTATCTGATGCTATTAGCAGCTGTGACTTATGGTTGCTCTTCACTATCATGGTAACAGCCTTGACCAAGGTTCAGCTCTTCACTAATAGCCATTGTCCGACCGATGCGAATGCATGAAACACTATCAGATAAACTTTAGGATGCAGACGAGATAAACCAGCAGACCATATATCTCTGTGTGGACTAGCCGCCCTCTCTGAATAAGTTCAAGCACGATATGGTTCTCTCGAAACACAAGCGATAGTGAAACATGTTCATACAATCTCTTACTCTTAGACAAGAATTTTGGGTTCTCTAGTTAAGCAAGCAAGTTTGTTTCAAAGACAAGCTATGTGAGTTCTCTTATTAAGCATGCAAGGTAGGTTCTATCATTCTTCTTATGAAACTATCTTCTTAAGCAAACAAGCATTCAAAATATTCAGATTCATTATTAAGGTGTGCAAGAATCAAAGAATAAAGTTTCTGCCCACTCACCATGATCAGTTATCTCATGCTTCAACAAGGAGCTCTTAAGGAAGATATCCTTTTTGAGTCAGCAAATCGATATCTCTTGTATATAGTGCTGATATGGAGCGGGGCACTACATACTTATCCACCAACAAAAAGTTTGTCCTCGAAACTTCAAGAAGAAACTTTTTAATATCCCGAGCAGAGATAGTCCTCATCCCTCACCATCCTCAATTGAAAACTCTAGCAAACCAGAAGCACAAAAGCATAACTCTCAAGCAACAAATCAAATCCAGAAAAATTTGCACAACTTTGAGAATATTTATGGACTTATTGTATGGAACGCTCTATTGCAATACAATATCGGATACGTCTCAGAGTCGTAGCAATGGAATAGGCAAAGAATCGAGTCACTCTGATACCATTAAGTCATGCCCCGATCCCGAAGGTCTCCCGACAACGCCCCCCAGGTGCTAATCATCGTGCCTCGGCGCTCCCGCGGGGCGCGTATAGTCATTTGCCATCGGGATGTGATGTCGTGCGAGCCTAGGGTTGCGCCCGCACAAGGAAACTTCGTTAAAGTTTGGCTATCATCAAATCGAGTAAGCAGCGGAGGGACAGTATTGCAAGCATTTATCTATCTGAGTATACGGGGCAAATCAAGGTACAAGGTTTTCTGAATATAATGGCATCATTCCATATATTATGCCCCTGTATACGAAAGTAGCTCGAAGCAATCGATACAACTCAAGGCATCAAAACCAGATTTTCGGGTCTTGGGGATGTGGCACGCCTATCGCTTCCTCGGATGATCCAGCACCTACGAACAAGTAAATTATTGGTGGATCAGCACTTTGGAGAAAGTACTGGTGAGTCTAAAATCAACTGAACAGAAATAACATTCACTAAAACCAACACTAAGTAATCCTGTAATAAAATATTATATTACTAGTGATCTTTATAGTTTTACCTATGGTCGTTACATACAGCACAAGAACGGAGCCATATTAATTCTTTTATAAATATCTTTAAAAACAAAGTTCATGTTGATTCATTCAAGCACACAAGGCAAGCCGATTGTTCTACTATGAGGGTGTGCGCAGCGTGTCTCGTAAGCTATACCCAAAGACTCTAGGGACAATGCACCATATAGGAACTATCCTCTATCAAGCCAATACGATGAACTATCTATATGCTTTTCGGTCCCCGAGAAACTCAGGATCGGTAGTAGTAATCCAGCTAACCAATGACTCATTTATCTGATGCTATTAGCAGCTGTGACTTATGGTTGCTCTTCACTATCATGGTAGCAGCAGTGACCAAGGTTCATCTCTTCACCAATAGCCATTGTCCGGCCGATGCGAATGCATGAAACACTATCAGATAAACTCTAGGATGCAGACGAGATGAACCAGCAGACCATATATCTCTGTGCGGACTAACCGCCCTCTCTGAACAAGTTCAAGCACGATATGGTTCTCTCAAAACACAAGCGATTATAAAAGATGTTCATGCAATCTCTTACTCTTAGACAAGCATTTCAGGTTCTCTAGTTAAGTAGGCAAGTTTATTTCAAAGACAATCTATGTGAGTTCTCTTATTAAGCATGCAAGGCAGGTTCTATCATTCTTCTTATAAAACTATCTTCTTAAGCAAACAAGTATTCAAAATACTCAGATTCATTATTAAGGCATGCAAGAATCAGAGAACGAAATTTCTGTCCACTCACCTTGATCAATCATCTCCTACTTCAACAAGGAGCTCTTAAGAAAGATATCCTTTTTGAGTCAGCAAATCGATATCTCTTGTACATAGTGCCGACGTGGAGCGGGGCACTACATACTTATCCACCAACAAAAAGTTTCATCCTCTAAACTTCAAGGAGAAATTTTTTGATATTCCGAGCAGCGATAGTCCTCATCCCTCACCATCCCCAATCGAAAACTCTAGCAAACCAGAAGCACGAAAGCACAAGTCTCAAGCAACAAAACAAATTTAGAAAACTTTTGCATGACTTTAAGAATATCTATGGACTTATTGTATGGAATGCTCTATTGCAATACAATATCAGACATATCTCAGAGTCGTAGAAACGGAATATAAAAAGAATCGAGTCACTCTGATACCATTAAGTCACGCCCCAATCCCGAAGGTCTACCGACAATGCCCCCGTCGGGCGCAAATCACTGCACCTCGACGCTCCCGTGGGGTACGTATAGTCATTTACCATCGGAATGTGATGCCGTACGAGCCTGGGGTTGCACCCGCATAAGGCAATATCATTAAAGTTTGGCTATCACCGAATTGAGTAAGTAGCGGAGGGACAATGTTGCAAGCATTTATCTATCTGAGTATACGGGGCAAATCGAGGCACAGGGTTCTCTGAATAAAATGGCATCATTTCATACATTATGCCCCTTTATACAAAAGTAGCTCAAAGCAATCAATACGGCTCAAGGCATCAAAACCAAATTTTTGGGTTTTGGGGGATGAGGCACGCCTATCGCTTTCTCGGATTATCCAGCACCCGCGAACAAGTAAACTGTTGGTGGGTCGACACTTTGGAGAAAGTACTAATGAGTCTAAAATTAACTGAACAGAAGCAACATTCACTAAAACCAACACTAAGTAATCATATGATAAAATATTATATTACTAGTGATCTTTTTAGTTTTACCTATGTTCGTTACATGCAGCACAAAAACGGAGTCATATTACTTCTTTTATAAACATCTTTAAAAATAGAGTTCATGTTTGATTCATTCAAGCACACAAGGCAAGCCGATTGTTCTACTATCAGGGTATGTATATCCTGTCTCGTGAGCTATACCCAAAGACTCTAGGGACAATGCACCATCTAGGAACTATCCTCTATCAAGCCAACACGATGAACTATCTATATATTTTTTGGTCCCCAAGAAACTCAGGATCGGTAGCGGTAATCCAGCTAACCAATGACTCATTTATCTGATGCTATTAGCAGTTGTGACTCATGTTTGCTCTTCACTATCATAGTAGCAGCCATGACCAAGGTTCAGTTCTTCACCAATAGCCATTGTCAGACCGATGCGAATACATTAAATACTATCAGATAAACTCTAGGATGCAGACGAGATGAACTAGCAGACCATATATCTCTGTGCGGACTAGCCGCCCTCTCTGAACAAGTTAAAGCACGATATGGTTCTCTCGAAACACAAGCGATAGTGAAACATATTTATGCAATCTCTTACTCTTAGACAAGTATTTCAGGTTCTCTAGTTAAGCAGGCAAGTTTGTTTCAAAGATAAGCTATGTGAGTTCTCTTATTAAGCATGCAAGGCAGTTCTATCATTCTTCTTATTAAACTATCTTCTTAGGCAAACAAACATTCAAAATACATTATTAAGGCGTGCAAGAATCAAAGAACAAAGTTTCTGTCTACTTACCTTGATCAGTCATCTCCTGCTTCAATAAGGAGCTCTTAAGGAAGATATTATTTTTGAGTCAGCAAATTGATATCTCTTGTACATAGTGCTGACATGGAGTGGGGTACTACACTCAGCAACACTTAATTGAACATCCACTTAACATCTACCAACTTCTCTGCTGACTGCATGCTGGTTCTTGCACTGCACTATTTGTAGTGTCATGCCCAACGTCCTCCTCCATCTGCTGCTGCTGAACTAACACACTCAAGATTGCAGTTACCCGACCTGCACTCCCTCACTTCACACACACACACCATACACACAGGCTTTCCCCCACTTTCTCACTGACTGAAACCAGAGCTTCTTTCTTCTAATCCTACTGCACACAGGTTAAGAGACACTATTTTATACACTTATACTATCCAGGTAACACAACTGAATACATTACCAATATTCACACTCATGACACAAGTGCACTTATATCCAATTGACATACTAAACATTCACGACTAGAGAGCTGCACATATCTATAGTTATATAGCATCAGTTATATACGTATCATAGTAAATATCATACCTATACTTAAATCAATCATATGGTACACATATGCATTCCTCTATCTATGTATTTTTACCTCTATATATAACCATTACCCCCACAGGTATCCATTATATTTTTTTAATTCCAGGAATCCATATCCATGTATCCCTATTTATGAAACTTGGGTACCCACTATTGCTACTATACTTCCTAAACACCTGAAGCCCTTATTGTAATAAACTTAACAGTTTATTGAAACCAATCTGAACTGGGACTCAACCCTATGAGAGTGCATCTCTAAGAGATGCAGGACATCCACATAAGTAGGCATATCACTCCCAAGTCAACTGAACCCGAGCTTCCAAAATACCCCACTACACATCAGTCCATTCACAGATATTGGTATCAGTCGATTGATACACAACATATCTTCCTACTCACCTCAAATATGAGTTTTGCACTTGGCCCAAAGACCTGCCCCTTGCTCACACAAACAAGAGCACACACGTTGTATAACCCTCCCATTCACTCCCACACAACAGCAACTACATACTTCAAAATAACAATTGTATTGCCTCCCCCCCATCCTAGGATTAATGCACACCCGAGCCTTCATCCATCTGTATTGTAACCCAAATGCATATGTGCCACACCAATAGAGACCAAGTCTATTGTCCCCTTATTTAGTGTTGCCATAGTACTACACATGATCCTAATTGTTACCTCTGCATTCCCTACTACTGCCACTGCTCCTACTGAGTTACAAAGCCCCCTCCATTCCAATCAACCACAGTCCTCATAGTCACAAGCATTGGCCTTCCTCTTCATCTAACACCTGATACCCCATATGCTTATGCACAAACTCACAGTCCCCCTTACTAAGATACTCTATAAAAATCCCAACTTATATGAGACACATACTTTATACTTTATAATACCAAAACCAAATCACACACCACACACTAATCCTGATACACACAGACACTCACACAGACACTCACACACACACACACACACACACACACACACTAGTTCACACTCAAACTACATACACTTATCAACCTCAAACACCTGCACTGAACCCTAATCACCCCCTCTTATATTTTGCACCTGAATTATAGTTGTCGCCCCATCCACTGTAACACACATGAACTCCATGATCAGTTGCACTGTAACTTGAACATAAAGCAACCCACTGATATCGTTTCTCTAATACTTGCTGCATAAACACAACTTCCCCCTTAGTACTGACACTGTACATTCAACTCTGAACACTAGGCACATAAAAATCTGAACACTAGTGCACTCCTGTAACCGCCACTTTCTATCTTAGGAAAATTTTGGTAATTTTTACATGTTGTAAAATTGTATTGTACTATATTATATATTTGTGGCTAGAACTAAATTTAGACAACTAGTTTAGATAGTGTGCTTGATTGTATGTATGTTAGTTAGTGTAACCTACTTAATATGATTAAATATACATATATGTTTTATATATAAATATAGGTAGTACTATATTTAAGACTAATTTTACTTAGTTAATTTTAAGTGTTACATAAGTTTTGGTATGGTTTTAGTACACTAGAATTAGTGTATATTTTAGCCTAGCTTATATTGGACTAGTGTGTAGTGTAGGCTAGTAAAACCTAACCAAACCAACTCCGATTGAGCCCAAACTTGAAACAAATGTACTAGACATGTTAGGGACCCAACTCAAGTCTTTTTTGACCCTAGTGGTGCACACAGATGTGTGAACAATACCAAACAGAACCTTATTCTGGCGGTAACACAATCAGCCACATTTGGTGTAATGGCCATAACTATCACCCCACACCTCCTTTCCTCCTACTTCCAAGGCCACAATACCCTTAACTTCCTTCCCCATAACCCCATACTACATTCCCATTATTTCTATTTATTTACATCACCCAAAAACTCTTCCAAAACCATACAAGACTGACAGGACATTCTAGGAGGTGTGACTGAATTCAGCAAGTTTGTGCCGACTTGCACAACATTTTGCACCATCAAAACATCAGGTAATAGCTCAGGTTCTTCACAAAAATCCTTCCTATATCTCTTATTTTTTATTTCTATATTTTTTCATATTTTTTCTAGGTATCTAACCCCCTCAAACCTCCGTCACACGACAAAGTATCCAGAATAGGGTGTTGTCCTGAAATTCAGTACAAAAAATTGTTTGTGCACACGAAACTATTAGGTAAAATACTTCCAAACCTTTTCTGTTTCGTACCGCTGTCAATTTTCGTCATGTACGTATATTATTTACAATATTTTTCTTTCGTTTTTCCTTCCGTCGAGGCATTCTCCAAAAATATGTTCCTGCTGAAGTGTTGGTGTTGCGACTGTACAACAAATCCCAAAACGGATATTTAACGTATTTCTTTTGTAGTTTTATGATTCTTAACTTTGGTTACAACTAGATACATTGTTCCTCTAGGTAGAAACCATAATTTAAAATTTAGAAAATTAATTTGTTTTGTTGCGACTGTCCACTTTTGTTCGCACGCCGATCTACACATATTAGACTCATATTTTGTACATGAAACCTTCACAAAAATTTACTTATAATTATCCCCTGACATCTTCTGTAATTATTTCATGATAGAAATGTTTTTATGTAAGTGAAAACATTGTGTTTTGTCACATTTTAATTCAATTTTAGAACTGCGACATCTTTTCCTGCGCGATATTTTATGTGTAAAATTTTATTATTTTTGACCGAAACGTTCATAATCAGAACCTTAAATTCACCCCCTAATATTCTAATATTTTATTTTATATTAATTTTATACTAAAATAGGGTGTAACCATATTTTTGTCATGAAAAACATAAAATTCTAGAATTAGAATTCAGTGCTAAAATATGACAAAGTCTATGATTTTATGTACTTAACCTTCTAGGAAGTGTACGAAACTCATACCATATTATTAACACTAAAATCTATGTTAGGTAATATTTTATATCATAATTTTTATGTACCTAAATAAGTGTTCTTGATAGTTCATTTCAGCATACACGTTGATATTTGAAAATGCCAAGTTTATCTTAGAATGTATGTTATGACATGTGTTAGATAATATTCTATTTTGAACTCTTTTGGAATGTATTTAACATGTTATAATAAATTACAAATAGTTATAAACCTATAGGAGTGATCACTTAGGGTTGGTGCTACCAAAATGAAAAGTTTTAGATGTCGATGTTCACTTATATACATGTAGTCAACTTGACAAGTTTTAGGAATAAACCTAGATAGTCCTATATATTTCAAATCACCTTTTGACTTTGTAAACCCCTAAAATAGGTTATTTGGGCTCCGATATAGGTTCTGACTGGTATCACCATCTCTGGACGATAGGCAAGTACTTTACAATTATGAATGCATATTTACATGATAAATGCTATTGTCTCTTTCTTATTTGTTGTTATGTCACTAATATTGTGCACAAGGATGGATTATTGTGATTTGTGGTTGAGTTAGAATGCGTTTTGGGACATCGTGATTATCCGAGTTTTGATGCGTGATGCCATAAGTTATGATGTGAGTTATCGTGTCATGATTCGTTGAGCTCCGTGTTGTGATTCGAGACTATCCGTATTTGTGACGTGTCTATCCGTATCATTGTTCATGATTATCCATTTTTTGAGAGTAGTGACTATCTATTCTGGGTTTTAACTCATGTTCCTTGTCAGTGATTACTGGTTTTTCATGGTCTTGTGAGAGTTAGTCGGGTAGGAGAATACACTAGTAGACATGTGGTAAACCCCATATTTTCTATTCGATTCGATAGATAGCAGACGTACACCCCATGTACGTGGTGCCTGATACAGCCTAGCCCCCACATGTCGAACACTGTATTCTAGGTCATACGATATTTCAGTTTGTCAGATCTTGTGATTTACTTTCCAGTTTATTTATTTCCTGTTGCTGGTTCTTCTTAGTGTAGTTTCTATATTACCAGTTCATATTACCTGCTTATTGTTGCTAGTTCTATATTTATAGTTCCATGCTCTACTTGTCTCTAGTTGTTCCTTTACATGAGTACCATTCTTGTATATTTTCTATCATGATAGATTTATACATGCATTGTGTATTTCATGGTTCTAATAGTACTTGCTCCGCTCCTGACTAAATATGTTAACAAATAATAGGAAAGCTCTGCCACACTTGGACCATCGGGCGAGGATATAGATAAGGCTCCTTGCACCTTGAACTTCTCCGAGAGGACTAGATTAATATTGTATACTTAGTACTTTTCCTAGTTTATTCTATTAGTTAGTTTACCGGATTTGTCTTCGAAACATTATTAGCTTGTATATATAGTGGATTCCTGGATTTGTGACTCGGATAACTTTGAGATATTATATTGGATTTTCTTTTCTCATTCATATCTTCCTTTTGTTATTGTGATTGAGTACTTATTGCATATAATTATACTTGTATTGATCTTGAGGTCTAGACATCGTTCTACCATCGATGATGTGGTATAGGCTAGATGTACCCATGTACTCGTGCCCCTATCATCTGGGTGCGGGTCGTGACACATTTTTATGGTGGCCCATGCAGGTCTTGTCTTCGCAATTAGTGCGATGTTGTGGTAGTACTAAGGTTTAGTCGTATTGCTGCGAGCCTTTAATAAAATAGGAATAATGGATTATAGGTAGTTGGGTACTCAATCACAAATTATGATTTCTTGAAAGATTCCTTGGATGACCCTTGAGAATCTTACTATGAACCTAAAGAAGAATAAAAAATCTAGATCCAAGCATCCAACAAACATGTGCCCCAAGTTTGACACAGAAGAAATTAGGCTACAGAATGACTATACGGTCCAGAAAAATGACATCCATGCGCCCCAATATTGGCCGTATAAAGACCTGACACTAGATTGTGTCTAACAAAGAATCCCGACAAAAGGGACTTTATGAACGTCTCGAAAGACATGAGCACACTAAACGATAGAACCTCACGTCAGCATGAACTTTACTCCTGACAAGTATGCAGCGCCACGTGTACAACACGGCAAAGGCTCAATGCGTCCCATGCGTCTCTAGCCCCATGCGTCCCAGACTCCATGCGTTATAGGCGTATTTGGCCCCATGCGTTTCAGACTCTATGTGTTTCATGAGTCACAGACTTTATGCGTCCAATGTGGCAAGGTTCCCTGTGATAAAATCTTTCTGTTATGACTTAAGTAATTCTCTCCAACTAAGTGCGGGCCACGTGTCAAGCTAACCAAGTCATGCATACAAAAGATGAGAACCGTCCAGATCATTAGCAACAACAAATAGCAACAAATATCTATGTGGCAGCTCAGCCTGGACTTGCTCCCACAGTTGGAACTGCATCCTGTTAAGGATGTACATGTGGCAGCTCCCGACATCCATGCGCCTATGGTACATGCGCCCGCATGGTCATACAACATAATGGCTATAAATATCAGAGTGGTATGCCCACACACACGGACGAATATGGGAAGACACAGAGAGACATACACACAAGCAGGAGAGAGAAAGTATTTTCCTTCTTTAGTCAAACCGTCAACGGAGTAAATGAGCCACTGTATTGCTCAATCTCCATCGTCCCACTCCCCAGAATCAAAAAACTTGTACCTAGATTTTCTGTTTAGGACTTCTTTGTATTCTTTTTTGTGAATTAAAATACCAAAGTTTGTTCAAACAAGTTTTAATAGCGAACAAGATGACGACCCTGCTAGGGAAGAGCTTTTCTAATGATAAAAAGTTGGTGATGTAGTCTGACTCAATGATGTTGGGGTCTACCCAGAGGATACTGGTCGTATGCTTCGACCAACAAGCCTTCGAGGAGATGTTGTTGGAAGATAGCGCGACCCCTTCACCAAGACTAGCAAAGCCTAAGAAGAGCCATAAAACATGGGTCGCCAAGGCCGCTGCTCCTTACCCAAATACGGAGTATGTGTTCCCTGCTTTTCTGCCTGCTACTCAAGAGGCATGTTACATGCCCACACATGCGGCCCCTGCTCAGGCCGCAGCCACCACTGAAGATAAGAGTACTCAGCACCTGAGTTTTGGTAGAGAAAAGCACTACGATGCCAGAAACTCAGGGGCGATGCACTCTCCATGTGCCTGCTTCAAAGAACGCAGAAGAATAAGCATGCGACACTGAGCTCTACACGGCCTACTGGAAAGATAGCTGCATGCGCCCCAGATGACAACAAAGTATCTTCAACAAAATCTCATGTGACGATGACTCCTTGCGTCCTACTGGAAATGGAGAAAACTCCAACTTGGACTTTTCGTATTATGCACCAGTGCGTGCTAAGTCAAAAAAGTTTAGGGTAGTATGAGCTCACAAAGCTCAAGCAACTGCTCAGTTGACGGACCGTCACCATGCGTCCCTAACTGTTATGCGCACTTCTGACCAAAAGTTATGAAAGACCGACCCATGCACCCAGCCCGCAGTGGCAAGAGGACAGGGTCAGTCTCAAAAGTCTTTCATCTGTAGCTTGGGGCGAGTTCTTATACGAACCCCAAGTCAGGAAGCAAAAGAAACACCTACACGTCCGTGTGCTCAGTTCACCCGGGTTCACAAAGAGGATGTAAAGGTGAGTCAGCCCTCGCTGTACCAAAGTATGAGGTATCCTCCCGAGGGCATTACTGTGCAAGCATCATCTTCAACTGCTGCTGTACCAAAGTAGCAGTACCCACAGATAGACGGTCGATGTTTCGACAACTACAACCCAAGGCACCCATCTTGCCATGTTTCGGAGAATAGGTACAAGAACAGGGGGATGAGGAGCTTCCTTTCGCCTCATGCTATTCCGCCTGAAAATCCCCCTCCACAAGAGGAGGCCGAAAATCCAGAATCTCCAACCCCCACTCTCGGCCAGCAGGTCGAGAAGATGGGTCTAGGGAGGACAAACAACGGTACCTGTAGAAGAAGTTTTCCTGGGCACCCACTCAAAGAAGAAACTATCAGCGGCTAGGGGTAGTTCCTCCTTGGGATCCCAAAAAGCTTTGCAAGCTGGGGGTAGCGATCCTCCACGACATTACAATAATTCGGCATTCCGATGAGACAATGATTCCCAAGGAACAGACACTGAGATCCCTGGGGGTAGCAACCCTCATCCAGAAGAAGCAGCTTACTACGTTGGAGGTAGTGTTCCCTCTGATTTCGATGAGGATGCAACATTGCCATCTTTCCCTTAGGATTAATCACTACAAGAGTCCGAGACAGAAAGTGCAGTATCTACCGTCCCATCCATCTCTTTCCAAGTGAGAACCGTATACATGGCAGGGGACGATCACGAGGGCCCCAATGATCGATAACACCTCAAGACCCTCGAGACCATGATGCAGACCATTAGTGCATCGATATAAGCCTTGACCCATGCGATGTTGGAGATCAAATCAAACATGGCCTCCCAAGTAGTAAGGGCCTCTGGTTAAGCAAGCCTGGACTCTGGGACCAAACAGGATTCAAATGCAACCGCTCCACCTGCTAGTGATAATCATCTCTACCTGGATCGTTTGCTCCTTCCGCAGCAGATGAAGCCCGGGAAGCAATACGGGAGGTACGAGAAGTCCGAGCCTGCCTAGACTCAATGGACAATCATGACTCACTGCATGACCACGGAATTCGATAATCGTATTCCCTCGAGTGGAGAGATGTACCGTACCCACCCAAGTACAAGCCATTTAACTTGACTCCATTTGATAGAAAGATATCCCTTAGTCAATACATGAGTTACTTCGAGATGGCAATAGGATATCTGCCTCGTAGTGACGCTCTTCTCTCTAAGCACTTTATCGGGACATTGTCTGGAGTACCCTTCGATTGGTTTTGCGGCCTCCAGGACAACTATATTTTGTTATTTGACGATCTTAAGGGTCTTTTACTTGCTCGATTCTATGACGGAGAAATGACATGATGATGTCTTCTCTAATGGACATAACGCAAAAAGAGAAAGAGTCTGTATAGGAGTACATCGAGCGGTATAGGAAAGCTGCACTAAAATTAACCCCCGATAATTTTGAGTCCACGCTGATGGACACCGGCCAGATAAATCTCCTTTCCGCGGTCAGAGTCTGGATAGGCGACTCTCAGTTCAAAGACTGGATGACGTTCATCATATATATTGTCGGTGCTGAGAAGAATGTGTGTCACGCCCCAGTCCCAAAATACACGGGACCAGGCCACGTGGCAATTGTCAACTGTCACGTCCCCGAGGATATTCCAATTTAATGGATCCCAACGAAGAGTGCTACGCTGTCCTAAAATACTAACATGTCCAATATCAGTCAATAATAGGTAAACTAATCTCATCCATAATATAAATAGCAAGAAGTACTAAATAAACTGATGGAAGATAAACACCAGTCTCAAAATATCATAGTACAACCAATAATGTCTGGTGGGGACAAACCCACTACTATGACGAAATAAAATACCGAAATGATAGATAAAATAATGATAACTAGGGCATCGACTGACTAGATAATGATGTGCCCAATCCTAGGCAGAAGGCCTACCAAATGATCACAGAAACTCTGACGGTAACACCTCTAGCTCCTCCTCGGTAGCGTATCTCATCTCATGTCCTGGGCCGTACACTATGGGATAATATGCCTCGTCCAAATCTGGAAAGGTACCAGGTCCTCAGAGGGACGTAACAAGATACATAGAAGCATGCCATATATAAATACTGAATAAAATAAATACAATAAAGGTGTATGCTAACCATCTAAGTAAATGCAATGTGACGACAACTGTGAGTATATGGGAAGGTGTAGGCTAGACATATGCTGACGTAATTCACCAGTCGTGACAACCGGCTAGTATATGCTACACATGCCCCCTATAACACGGGCACAGGAATACAATAACGTCCAACGTTCTATAGAGTGTGGTATCTGTAATATCACCAAGTAACGTCCAACACTCAACAGAACGTGGTTTCAGTAATATATATATACATCCATATCACTCTGTCGAGTGCGGTATCTGTATAAAGGGGTGGGTGTCCCATAGGCCTACTAGTCGTCCTCCTCGCCCAATATAGATATATAAGTCAAATACTCGACGTGCATACCCCGTATCTAAATGCCAGGTCTCTACACTGAAATAATCCTGAATTAATTACTAACCGTGATGCATGTCACACGCGCCGATAGCTAGTCGAGCACGCGAACTCGTATCCCAACATGAAATTGTCACTGCGAACGTGTAGGAGTGTCAGGTCCTCGGAAGAATCAGAGTATCCTCCTAAATTTGGTGGGTTTGCTAGTGACTAGGTCAAGTACACTAAATCATCGACGTACCCTTCGACTGCACCCGAGTCAATCTCGGACGCACACAGTTGTATAAAAGAAAGCAACAAGATAACAATACAACATATGCATAATTTAAATTAAATAGTAATATATGGCAAGGTATCTTGCCTGAATCCTCCAACTGTGAATGCTAATAGCCTACTTCTACGGTGTCTCCTGGCTGATCAAATAACCCTAGACATACAATATAATATAACAATTACTGACATCAGACACTAAGCAATATATGCACGACTACGACGTTGCTCTTAGGTACTGTCGCAAGATTTTGGCTGGCCAACTACAGAGTCGCGTGTGCATGTAGCTAAGATGCACATGTGCCCTGTCCTCAGTCACCGTGTATCTCACGAAAATAAATTACCATATTATGGGTTACGAAACTGTTTACGTTTTAGTACAAATATATGTCCTTATTTTCCATGCTTGAGCATACATGTAAATGTCCAGGTTTTTAGGTGAAAAACAAGTCTTTATATTCGAGTCTATCATTAAGGAAATTATTGGTTATTAATGAATGCTAAATCTTGTTAATCATCACCATTCATATATATAGGTTTAACGTAAATTTAGGTTTGTGTCCAGGATTTTGACACTCGATATAATGTCATAAAGTAAATATATTTAAACACGATACAAGAAGGAAGGAAAATAGGGCGTTTACCTAGATGTGGTGGACGGGGGATCTGCGCTTGCTGACGGCTCTCCTCCGGCGGGGCGGATTTCTGACCGACGTAAAACAACCAATGGCAGCAGCGGCGGTACTGTAGTAGGTGCAGCAGCGGGAACAGTAGCCTGATAGCGGTGGCAGCGGCCTGGGGCGGTGCTAAGATGGCTGTCGGGTTGTGGGAAGGATGGTGCTCCGCCTAATGGTGGGGGTTGGCGGCGCTGGAGGCGGTGGTCAGGGTCGGGAGCGACAGGGTTTGGTGATGGGTGTCGGTTTAGGTGATGAGTTAATGGCAGTGGCTTGGTTCGCGCAGGCGACCTAGGTGGTGGTCCGGCGTGGCCAGCAGTGGTAGGCAACGCTGGCTGTGGTGGTGACGTCCTGGGATAGTGGTGTCTAGTCGAAATAGAGAGGAGGGTTGCTCGGTTATGAAGATGGGAGGCTCGGCAAGGTATGGGGTGGTGGTGGTGGTGGTGTTCTAGGGTTTCAATATGAGGGGAAAGGCATATTTATATAGGTGATGTGGATTTGTGGGCTGGCCTCGGGCTTGGGCCTGCCAAGGTTCATTGGGTGGGGGCTGGTCCACATGAAAGTGTTCATGGGCTGGGTCAGGTCCTGCTTGAGGTAGAATTTCTCCTAATTTAATTTAATTAAAAGTAGTGCACATGGTGTTCTCTAATGAAATTGAAGACGTATAGAACTAAATTCGGGTGGATCGCTAGTGTCATAGGCAGAGCAGGCTTGGTGTAGGCTAATACCCTAATTTGGGTTATAGGGGAGTGGGTTGTGGTTGAGCCTCAAATTCACGTAGGAATGGACAATTAAGGAGAAATGGGTTTATTGAAATAATACATGACGTTTGTAACGAATATTGTGCAGCTCAAATAAAGCACAACATTGAGTATTTAAAAGTTACACAAGGGACAAATAGGTAGTCTGGCATGTCTAGGAGATGTGTAATTGATTAATTTGAGGGTACCTACTAGTGTAGCACTCCAAACATCGAAGCAACGGTAAGGTGTATTAAGTCACATAATTGCTGCACATTAATTCTAATTGCATCCTAATTAATCATAGTCTCTCAATTTAAATTAAATAAATCCTAAATTGGTCGAAAGGGTTTATAATCTACCCTCCTTAGAGTATTTTGTCCTCAAAATTAAAATATACGTATGGTAAGAACTATTGGCTGAATTTAAAATGCTATTACGTACCTAGTCCTTCGAAGAGATGGGGGTAGCGCTGTCAAATATCCTTCTCGCATTCCCAGGTCGACTTGCCTGGTGCATGATGTCTCCATACGACACGGAGTAGGGGGATAGTCTATCCTCGTAATACCTTCTCACTTATGTCTAGAATCTCCATAGGCTCCTCTTCGTATGATAAGCTCGGGCCGAATGTGATTTCTGAATGATCAAGCACATGACTCAAATCTGGTATGTACCTTCTCAGCTGAGATACATGGAAGACGTTATGGACTCCTTCCAAAGTTTGCGGCAAGGCTAATCTATAAGCAACCTCTCCGACGTGTTCTAACACATTGAATGGTCCGATGTACCTCGGACTCAGATTTCCTCTGCCTCCGAATCTGATAGTCCCTCTAGTGGGTGAGATTTTTAGAAATACGTGATCTCCAACCTAGAACTCTAAAGGTCGTCGATGCGCATTCGTCCAATGCTTATGTCTGTCCTGTGCTGCTCGTAGGTGTCCTTGGATCTTCCTCACCTTCTCTACTGTACGAACAACCAACTCTGGCCCGAGAATCTGTCGCTCGCCTATATCGCTCCAGCATACTGGGGAACGACACTTTCTTCCATACAATGCTTCATAGGGAGCCATTTGGATGCTCGCTTGATAGCTGTTGTTGTAGGAAAACTCGACCAAATGCAAATGGTCCTCCCATGATCTTCCAAAATTTAGCATGCACGCTCTTAATATGTCTTCCAATGTCTGAATGGTGCGCTCTGACTGGCCATCCGTCTGTGGGTGATACGATGTGCTAAACTTCAGGCGGGTACCGAGACTCTCTTGCATACTCCGCCAAAAGTAAGATGTAAACCTTGTATCCCTATCAGACAAGATGTTAACTGGAACTCCATGCAGTCGCACGATCTCTCTCACGTATATCTCTGCTAAGACCTCTGTAGATTGCCCAACTCTGAAGGGTAAAAAGTGGGCGGACTTGGTGAGTCTATCTATGATTACCCATACTGTATTGCGACCACTAGGACTCCTCGGGAAGCCCGTAACAAAGTCCATAGTGATGTGCTTCCTTTTTTATTCCGGTATCGGGAGCGGTTGAAGTAATCCTGCAGATCTTTGATACTCAGCTTTGACTTGCTGACACACCAGGCACTTTGCCACAAAGTGGGCTATCTCTCTCTTCATTCCATGCCACCAGTAGTACTGCCTCAAGTCTCTGTACATCTTCGTGCCATCTGGATGAATAGAATAGGTAGAACTGTGTGCCTCTAACATCAACTCCGGACGAAGTTCTCCATTTGGAACATAGAGATGATCTCCATATCTCAAAGTTCCGTCTTCATGTATACACAATCCTGTCTGTATTCCTGCCTCTGTCCTCTGTCGAAGCCTCTAAAATTTGGCATCTGTCGGCAAAGCAGCCTTGATTCTCTCCACTAATGTTGATTGTAACTGGAAACTTAACAACCGTCCGTCTATTCCGGGCATAACGACCTCTATATCCATCTTCTCTAGATCTCTCAATAGATATTGTTGGGTAGTCAAGAAGAATGCCATGGACCTTCTGCTTAACGCGTCAGCTACTACGTTGGCCTTTCTCGGATGGTACTGTAGCTCAATTTCGAAGTCTGTCATCACCTCGAGCCAACATCTCTGTCTCTGGTTAAGGTCCTTCTGGGTGTAGACGTACTTCAAGCTCTTATGATCAGTAAATATCTCCACTCTTTCTCCATATAGGTAGTGCCTCCAAAGCTTCAAAGCAAAGATCACTGCTGCAAGCTCCAAGTCATGAGTGGGATAGTTCTTCTCCTGTGTCCTCAACTGTCTAGAGACATAAGCCACAACCTTTCTATGCTGCATCAAGATGCATCCTAATTCTTTCCCGGATGCATCGCTATAGATCACGAATCCTCCGGGTCCAGAAGGTATGGTCAAGATAGGTGTTGTAGTCAAACATTTCTTCAGCTCAACGAATGCCTTCTGACACTCCTCTGTCCAAGTGAACTCCTGCTCCTTACGGGTCAAGCGGGTTATCGGTTCTACAATCTTTACGAAGTTCTCTACGAATCTCCGGTAATATCCAGGAAGTCCTAGGAAACTCCTCACTTTCGAGACATTGGTAGGGGTTGGCCATGTCTACACTGATGAAATCTTCGTCGGGTCTACTGAAATACCATCTCCAGAGATAACGTGTCCAAGAAAAGCGATACGATCTAGGAGAAACTCGCACTTGTTCAACTTTGCATAAAGCTTCTCTCTTCTCAATGTCTCTAATACTAGTCTCAAGTGCTCTTCATGCTCCGCGTGGCTCTTTGAATACACCAAAATATTGTCGATTAAGACTACCACAAACTGGTCTAAGTATTGATGGAAGACTCAGTTTATCAAGTTCATAAATACAGCAGGTGCATTCGTCAGTCTAAAAGGCATCACTAAGAACTCGTAGTGACCATAACGAGTCCGAAATGCTGTCTTTTGAATGTCTTCTTTTCGCACCTTTACTTGATGATAACCCAATCTCAAGTTGATCTTTGTAAACACCACTGCTCCTGTCAACTGGTTGAATAAATCATTAATCCGCGGCAGGGGGTACTTGTTCTTGATAGTCAAAGCATTAAGGGCTCTGTAATCAATGCACATACATACTGTTCCATCCTTCTTAGGTACAAACAATACTGGTGCTCCCTAGGGTGATGCACTAGGATGGATAAATCTCTTGATCTATAACTCCTCTAATTGTTGCTTCAGCTCATCTAGCTCCTTCTTCGCCAATCGGTATATATTAGAAGATACCGGTGCTGTTCCGGGTACTAGCTCAATAGTGAACTCTATGTTTCTATCTGGCGGTAAGCCTGGAAATTCTTCTGAAAAAACATCCTCGAATTCAGCAACTATGGATGGGGGTACCATTTCCATAGCCATACAAGTTCCAGCTATCTATCCTACTCCTTGCTCGACGGTCCCTTGCATGTACTCGAACTCCGACTGATCTGTCGGTCTAAAAGTGATGCTACCCTTCTGGCAATTCAGTACGGCATTATACTGGCTTAACCAGTCCATGCCTAGCACAACATCAAAGTATGGCATAGGCAATACCAAGAATTATGCTCTCATCTCTCTACCACATACGACTACCGAGCATGTTCTGATAGTGCTGGTAACCGGCATAATACCTCCTTCGGTAAGAATCTTCCAACTCTTAGGTAAGGGGGAAGTCGCTACTCTATGCATTGCTACGAATCTACTAGATATAAATGATAGCGTAGCACCAAAATCAAACAATACAGTTGCAGGTAATGATGCAACTAAAATGGTACCTGTGATAGCTTCCCCTTCTGTTTCCTCCTTAGTAGCTACTAATGCAAAAGCCTGTTCGTGCCTATGTCCTCATGTTTGCTATCGGGTCCGGTCAAACTGTACCTCATATGGGGCCAAGGGTGGTCCCCTCTGAAATCCTTCGGGTGATGGTGGGCGCTGGCCTCCTGGTGGGGGTAGTATCCTCAGGACTGGTGTTGCTGGCCTCTGCCCTATCTGCGGTACTGCCTCTCTGTGATATGGGCAATCTCTGACAAGATGCTGACTCGCTCCACATATCATGCACAATCCTAGCTTCTTCCGATAATCTCTAATAACGTGTCCCTTCTTGCCACAATGGTGATAAGTTGGGAGCTCCTTCTGCTGGTATGGTGCTGCCCTCTGCTGTGTCTGTGCTCCGGGACGACGGATCGGTCCTCCTGCTCTAGGCTGGGCTCTGGCTGGTGTAGTTGTGCTGGAACATCTAGCTCCTCTGACGATAGCCTCCTGGATCCTCGCCTCTGCAAGAACCTCCTCATAAGAAATTCTCGCATGTGTGGTGGTATACCTCTGTAGCTCGAAATTGAGGCCATGATGGAATCTCTGGGCTTTCTTGAGATCATTGGGTATCAAGATGGCACCAAATCTGCTAAGACAGCTGAACTCCATATCGTATGCGTCTACAGTTATATTCCCTTGTTCTAGATGTAGGAATTGGGAGTACAGGGCATTTTTGACTGTAGCCGGGAAATGCTTCGCATTGAAGTACTCTAAAAACTGTTCCTAAGTTTGGTTCTTGCCTACACTGCGCTCAATAGAATCCTACCAGTGATGTGCATTATCTTTTAGTTAGGCCCTTACTGCAGTCATCCAAAGGTCTGGGTGCAGTTGTGATGCCTCTAGTAGCATCTCCGTATTGGCGACCCAATCGGAGATCTCCTCTACAGTCTCGTTACCTGAAAAAGTATCTGGTCCTATCTGTCGGAACCATCTAACAGTGCCACCTGTCTGGGCTGGTGGAGGTGCTGGTACGGGTGTTGGGACAGGTATCCTCTCTAGTACTGCCATCAAACTCTGTGTCAACATCTCTATCTGATGCCATTGTGCTTGCATCATAGTCTGAAAGAACTATAGCATCTATGGCTGTCCATCTAGTTGTAGCATCTGGGGTGGATAAGGTGGAGTAGGTGGTAATGGAACTTCTGGCTGTGCGGTAGGGGTCTCCTCAGATATCGGCCTCTCGATCTGTGGCATCGGCGTAGCCCCTGAAGTCTGGCCCTCACAATGCTGCATGGGGATCATCTGGGAAGTCTGTCCCTCGTACTGTGGCATAGGATCGCCTTGAGAAGTCTCGTACCAATGTATCAGCGGGGCCTGTTGAATTACCAGGGCCTGTGGTGATGGTTGCCCTCCAGTTAGTCCCTGGGGTATCTCCCCTCCCTGGGTGGTATTGGCTGGCACCACGGCACTGGGTGCTCCTCGTCCACTGCACAAGTTTATCTTGCTGCAAGAGATAGGACTTCATTAAAAAGAGTACAGAATCAAACAAACAGGATGTAGATATTTAGAAGTAATACGAAGAAAGTTCAAAAACGTAATCATAGTGGATGAGACCTAGTAATTTCTATCCTGTTGCAGGCTCGCTGGACATGTTACCATACCTCAAAGATAAATTAGACCTGCATGGGCCACCACTAAAACTATGTCACGTCCCAATCCCAAAATATACAGGACCAGGCCACGTGGCAATAGCCAGCTGTCACGTCCCCGAGGATATCCCAATTTAATGGATCCCAACGAAGAGTGCTACGTTATCCTAAAATACTAACATGTCCAATATCAGTCAACAACGGGTAAACTAATCTCATCCATAATATAAACAGCAAGAAGTACTAAATAAACTGCTGGAAGATAAACACCAGTCTCAAAATATCATAGTAAAACCAATAATGTCTAGTAGGGACAAACCCACTACTATGACAAAATAAAATACTGAAATGATAGATAAAATAGTGATGACTAGGACATCGGCTAACTAGATAATAATGTGCCCAATCCTAAGCAGAAGGCCTACCAAATGATCACGAAAACTCTGACGGTAACTCCTCTAGCTCCTCCTCGGTAGCGTATCTCATCTCCTGTCCTGGGTCGTATACTGTGGGGTAATATGCCTCGTCCAAATCTGGAAAGTTATCAGGTCCTCAGAGGGACGTAACAAGATACATAGAAGCATGCCATATATAAATATTGAATAAAATAAATACAATAAAGGTGTATGCTAACCATCTAAGTGAATGCAATGTAAGGACAACTGTGAGTATATGGGAATGTGTAGGCTAGACATATGCTGACGTAAATCACCAGTAGTAACAACCGGCTAGTATATGCCACACATGCCCCCTATAACACAGGCGCAGGAATATAATAACGTCCAACGTTCTATAGAGTGTGGTATCTGTAATATCATCAAGTAACGTCCAACACTCTATAGAACGTGGTATCAGTAATATATATACGTCTGTATCACTCCGTTGAGTGCGATATCTGTATAAAGGGGTGGGTGTCCCATACGCCTACTAGTTGTCATGCCCGCCCAATGTAGATATACAAGTCGAATACTCGACGTGCATACCCCGTATCTAAATGCCATGTCTCTACACTGAAATAATCCTAAATTTGGTGGGTTTGCTAGTGACTAGGTCAAGTATACTAAATCATCAACGTACACGTCGACTGTACCCGAGTCAATCTCGGACGCACACAGTTGTATAAAAGAAAGCAACAAGATAACAATACAACATATGCATAATTTAAATTAAACAGTAATATATGGCAAGGTATCTTGCCTGAATCCTCCAGTTGTGAATGCCAATTGCCTGCTCCTGCGGTGTCTCCTGGCTGATCCAATGACCCTAGACATACAATATAATATAACAATTACTGACATCAGACACTAAGCAATATATGCACGACTACGATGTTGCTCTTAGGTACTGTCACAAGATTTCGGCTGGCCAACTACAGAGTCGCGTGTGCAGGTAGCTAAGATGCACACGTGCCCTATCCTCAGTCATCGTGTATCTCACGACAATAAATTACCACATTATGGGTTACGAAACTGTTTACGTTTTAGTACAAATATATGTCCTTATTTTCCATGCTTGAGCATACATGTAAATGTCCAAGTTTTTAGGTAAAAAAAAAGTCTTTATATTCGAGTCTATCATTAAGAAAATTATTGGTTATTAATGAATGCTAACTCTTGTTAATCATCACCATTCATATATGTAGGTTTAACGTAAATTTAGGTTTGTGTCTAGGATTTCGACACTCGACACGATGTCACAACGTAAATATATTTAAACACGATACAAGGAGGGAGGAAAATAGGGCATTTACCTAGGCGTGGCGGACGGGGAATCTGAACTTGCTGACGGCTCTCCTCCGGCGGGGCGGAGCTCCGGCCGACGTACAGCAACCAATGGCAGCAGCGGCGGTGCTGTAGTAGGTGCAGCAGCGGCAACAGTGGACTGGCAGCGGCGACAGTGGCCTGGGGCGGTGCTAGGATGGCGGTCGGGTTGTGAGGAGGATGGTGCTCCGCCTTATGGTGGGGGGTGGCGGCGCTGGAGGCGGTGGTCAGGGCCGGGGGCGGCCGGGTTTGGTGATGGGTGTCGGTTTAGGTGATGAGTTAATGGCGGTGGCTTGGTTCGCGCAGGCGACCTAGGTGGTGGTCCGACATGGCCAGCAGTAGTAGGCGACGCTGGCTGTGGTGGTGACGACCTGGGATAGTGGTGTCTGGTCAGAATAGAGAGGAGGGTTGCTCGGTTATGAAGATGGGAGGCTCGGCTAGGTATGGGGTGGTGGTGGTGGTGGTGTTCTAGGGTTTCAATATGAGGGGAAAGGCATATTTATATAGGTGATATGGATTTGTGGGCTGGCCTCGGGCTTGGGCTTGCTAGGGTTCATTGGGTGGGGGCTGGTCCACATGAAAGTGTTCATGGGCTGGGTCAGGTCCTACTTGAGGTATAATTTCTCCTAATTTAATTTAATTAAAAGTAGTGCGCATGGTGTTCTCTAATAAAATTGAAGACGCATGGAACTAAATTCGGGTGGATCGCTAGTGTCATAGGCGTAGCAGGCTTGGTGTAGGCTAATACCCTAATTTGGGTTATAGGGGAGTGGGTTGTGGTTGAGCCTCAAATTCACGTAGGAATGGACAATTAAGGAGAAATGGGTTTATTAAAATAATACATGATGTTTGTAACGAATATTGTGCAGCTCAAATAAAGCACAACATTGAGTATTTAAAAGTTATACAAGGGACAGATGGGTAGTCTGGCATGTCTAGGAGATGTGTAATTGATTAGTTTGAGGGTACCTACTAGTGTAGCGCTCCAAACATTGAAGCAACGGTAAGGTGTATTAAGTCACATAATTGCTGCACATTAATTCTAATTGTATCCTAATTAATCCTAGTCTCTCAATTTAAATTAAATAAATCCTAAATTGGTCGAGGGGGTTTACAATGTGAAGGACGTTCGTCTCTTGGGAATACAAATCTCCGTCGCTGATGATAGGGGAAAACGTCCTTACAACAACAACAACGACAATAGCGCCCGGGATGGCAAGAGGAAACAAGCCCTTATCGCCAATATAACCAAGAAGTCTGAGCAGAAGCCCGTAGAGGCTCCAAAATTGAAAAATATCTAATCTTTTGAAGATGATGATTTTATGACAATCTTTGATGTACTAATGAAGTGGAATAAGCTCCGACTCCCCGATATCAGACGTTCGGACGAGGCAAGCAAGGTCGACGACCCAAAATATTGCCATTATCATCGGTACGTCCACCACTCGATATGGTACTGTTATGTATTGAAGAGATATATCCAGAATCTAATTAATACCAAAGCTCTAAACTTTGATTTTAAAGACAAGACAGTTGTTGCCAACATGGTGTCCTTACAGTTCAATAATTTTCCAACAACGGAAGCCCAAGATGGAGTGGTCCCGATCCCCAAAGCAACAATGGAGGTTGTCAATTTTCCACCATCTCGTAACCGAACAACCGGGTTGATACCTATTACTACACCTCGGGGCGAGGTCATGTGGGTTTACCCAGACCATGCTCCGGACCTGATGAAACAAGCAGTACCTTTCGCCTCCAAGTCCAAGGAGAAGAAGGTTAAGTCCTGTCACATAGTTTCTTCCACCACCGAAGAAGCCATGGCAGGGACTACTCGGTCAGGCCTCGCCTACCAACTGGACTACAATAACCCGAAAGATGATGTTCTGCCAACCATTGTACCTGCACTTATCATATCTGATCCGGATCCATTCCAGCCCCCGACAACAGACAAGCCAAAGTAGAAGAAGACTTGCTTCGATAAGCCGTTGCGCAAGAAAATGGCTCAAGGGCTCGACAAGCCCTACAACTTTGATATATTGGCACAGCTTGCCAATGCTCCGACGAAATGTTTACTCTTCGAGCTTCTTCGACTCTCCAAAGACACTCGGGAAGCTTTAAGCGAGGCATTACAGAACGACGATTCTTATATGTCCCAGGTCAAGCCACTGGCCAAGGACCCCGTTGCTTGGCCCCACTGCCACAATGTATGAAAGCAATACCAAACATCACATTTTCATAACATGACATGTTGCTCAAAAATAATAGGAATGATCGCCCTCTTTATTACACTGGTTACATAGGGGCCATTAAGGTGTATCTAATGTACATCGATCTTGGTTCCTCTATCAAAATCATCCCCCACAGCCTGCTTCAGACTCTCGGGATCCCGATGCATCGGTTAGCGGCAACCAACACCACCATTAGTGGATTCAACGCCGGAAGAAGCTACCCTCTGAAAAAGATTAGCTTAAAATGCCAGATTGGCGACTTGCGAATAGAGGTCACTTGTTACATCATAGACGTAGATGTATCCTACAATGTCTTGTTGGTACATCCATGGATACATGAATACATGATCGTGCCTTCAACTTTACACCAGTGTCTGAAGTATGTTGACCATGATAACGTCATCAAGATCGAGTTCCATGTTTACCATGATGGCGTCGTCAAGATCAAGTTCGCTGATGTCGATCCCTTCAAAGGGGCCGAAGCATACAACTCTAACTCAATCTTGTATAAACAAAGTCAATAAGACAAAGGAGGAAACAATGATCATGACAAAGAAGTGGCCGCCATAACCTCGGAGATGCCTTTGACAATTTAACTCAAAGGCTGTGCTTGAGACACAGCACCTCCCCTGGTGATAAAACTTCAAAGGAAGGCACCGGAACCTATGATAGTACGGCTGCGAGGACCTGCCAAAACAAAAGAAGGACCCGACACCGGCTCCTGCCCCTGAACCTCTGGTTGTTAAACTTTGGAGGAGACCCCCAAAGCCATCATTTGCACTGGAAGCAAACTCCAAGAAAGACAAGTTTAAGGAATACATAGCTACCCACGCTGATACTCCCTCTATCGATGATGTAATCAAGATGGATAAAGTACCTCATTTTATGAATAAATGTTTGTCTTTGAATTACTCAGATGTCGCACATTTAAGTATAATATACTCCTTAGAATACAGCCTAGGGTTACAACTACATATACATGTGACTACCACCTATGCAGCCTATTCGAGACTCCTACTTTATAGTGACAGCAAGGAGGAGGGGGACAAACCCATCATCTTTGGTAGAGTAGAATGTTTCCATTACTTTATTCTAGAAGAATAGGAGCCAGAACCCGATACTAGCAAAATAAAACTTTATCGGTACATTTCTCGAGCCCAGAACCTTATCCAGACGATGGGCCATGACATGAAGGCTCTAAAGGCTTAAACTACGACAAAGGTCGGTGAATACCTTTGCATCTCCATGCCTCTGCAGGCAAATCTAAGGCATACTACCAGAAAACCCAGCATGGGTTGCGGTATGTCACACCTCCGTCAACTCCCGATGCCTCAAAAGAAGAGAATGAATTATACTCTCACTCTTCAGAATCTTTTGCTTGGGACTCCGATATCAGTATCGGGGAGATGCTCAAACAGACATTGTCTGCCAATATGGTCTCAGCTGACCCTGAGGAAGACGGTGAGGATCCACCTAAACTCTTTAAAGTAGAATTGTAGCCCAATACCTAGACTCATAATGGAAAGTGTGGCTCGAGCAACGAGAAATCTTTCACTGAGGATAAAGTTATACAAGTTGATATGGGCGATGAATCCTCCCTCAAAACCCCTATTTATAGACCACTGAAGAGATAATGGCAAACTCTTAGATTTTTGTGCCCTACTGACATCTAATGACAGCGGCAGACGGTTATATTTTGATGCAGCTTTATCCTTGCATCCATCAGTTTGGGATTCGAGTGAAGAGGTGGGGCAGAATCCTAGGAGATCCTCTACAAGTTCGAAGCAAATCTAAGTATTTAGATGACGGTCTGGCAGTACTCGTCGATGCTGCCCATCGTCCACGCGGTCCAAAGTTTTCTCCTCCATGCTTCTTATTGAAAGTATTTCAAACTTATCAAGTTTGAAAACATTGGTGGGGGTCTTGTAGAAGCATAAAAAATCTAGATCCATGCATCTAACAAACATGCACCCCAAGTTTGACTCAAAAAAAATTAGGTCGCAGAATGACTATGAGATCCAAAAAAATGGCATCCATGTGCCCCAATATTGGCCGCATAAATACCTGACACTAGATTGTGTCTAACACAAAATTCTGACAAAAATAACTTTTTGTACGTCTCGAAAGATGTGAGAATGCTAAACGACAGAACCTCACGTCAGCATAAACTTTACTCCTGACATGTATGCAGCACCACGTGTACAACATGGCAAAGGCTCCATGCTTCCCATGCGTCTCTGGCTCCATGCATCCTAGACTCCATACGTCTCTGGCCCCATGTGTTCCATGCGTCACATGTGTCCCAGACTTCATGCGTCTAATGCGGCAAGATTCCCTGAGATGAAATCTTTCTGTTATGACTGAAGTAATTCTCTCCAACTAAGTGGGGACACGTGTCAAGAGGACCAAGTCACATACATAAAAGATAAAAATAATCCAGATCTTTAGCAACAGCAAATCGCAACAAACATCCATGTGGCAGCTTGGCTTGGACTCGCTCCCACGGTTGGAACTGCATCCTGTTAAGGATGTACATATGGCAGCTTCTGACATCCATGCGCCTATGGTACATGCGCGTACATGGTCATATAACACTATGGCTATAAATATCTGGGTGGTATGCCCACACATACGGACGGAGAAGGGCAGGCACAAAGAGGCAGACGCACAAGCAGGAGAAAGAAAATATTTTTCTTCTTTAGTCAGACCGTCAACAAAGTAAAGGAGCCTCTGTAGTGCTCGATCTCCATAATTCCACTCCCCAGAATAAAAAACTTGTACTTAGATTTTCTGTTTAGGACTTCTTTGTATTCTTTTTCGTGAATTAAAACACCAAAGTTTGTTCAAACTAGTTTTAATGGCGAACAGAACCTTATTTAAATCTATTTTTACTTAATTTTGTACATGTTCGTTGTTGAACCCTGCTTCAAGATAAATTTTAAAGGACTATATTGAGGGTAAAATCTGGTAACATATTTAGACATTACAGTGAGAACTGTAGTCATCCATCTCAGTTATGGAGTTTAGAATTTATCGCAGCTATATTAGCTGGCAGTACAAAAATTTCTATAGACATGATTCGGATACACATATCTTAATTATGGAATTTAGAGAGTTACGTAGCCATATTATCTGGCGAAGCTAATACTCTAAATAACAAGACTACAAATATATGTACCATAGTAATAGACTCTAGAATTTACCGTCGCTATGCTAAATTGGCGTGGCGAAGATTCTAAGTAACATGATTTTGGATATAAATATATGATTGTTAGATTGTATCTTAAATTGGTTCATAACATATCATCTCTATCCATCAAATCTTGTTGTCACGATCTGCACCCGAAATAAGGGCATGATTACGTAAACAACGTCCAGCCTATATCGTAACAATGGCGTAGAACGCTGTCTAGATCAATAATACTATCTAATCATCTCACAATATATATATATATATATATATATATATATATATATATATATATATATATATATATATATATATATATAAGGTACCTGTCATGTCATCTCAACTCCAAATGGAGGAACAATATGGTATATGATAATGAATCCAATACTTAATCACAATATCAAACTAGAGAAAGAAATATCATGATATAAAAATAGAAAGATGATATAAGAATCACAAACATGCCCAAGTCCACACTATGAGTCTAAACACAACAATTCCCAAGAGCAATAATATACATGCCATGAGTCTAAAATAAGGCTAATACGATGACTAAATAATATAAGTCTAAGCCTCCTCAGTCATTGGCACTAGGTTCTCATGCTCTAGGGGAGAATCTTCTAATGGCTCGCCGTCCTGCGACCCATAGTAAGTGGGACACGTATCACGCCCCAGTCCCAAAAATATGTAGGACTAGGACACGTAAGCATGCCAGCCGCATGGATATGGCAACTCCAATATATGGAAACTAAAACCCATACGTACGCTGTAATATGAATATCAATCCACAAGTGGTATAAATCTATCATAAGTCACAGGGTATAATCTAAATCTCATCCACAGAAAATCAATCTAAATAAATAACCAATATCTATGAAACTAGATCTCAATATAAGATATCTAAAGATGCTAGTTGGATGGAAACAAATCTACTACCAACTCGAATGGAAAAAGTATAACACAATAAACACAATATAAGAATACCAGCTAACGACCACGGGGCTCAAAGAGAAGACATCCTCGAAACATATGTAACCATCCAAATCTGCGCTCCTGCGAATACTCAAGAACAGATACACCTGGAAGGGCCAGGTCCTCAGAGGGATATAACAAGATACATAAAAGCATGCCAATAAAGTACTGAAATAAATATCCAATGGATCGCCTAACCATCTATGTGAATGCAGTTTGAGAATAACTTTCTAACAAGTGGGCTATCTGGCCATAAAATGGGATTGACATGACTCTCTCGAAGAATCAGGGGCCTCAAAGTATGTCGTCTTTTGAACGGCAGAGGCCGCCAATTATATAGGGGTCATCACCGCCCGTATCTCTAGCGGAGCTTCCGGGTTACAGAAGGAAAAAGTGCAAAGGAGCCCAAATACGGTACTTGTTGTTCTCCCCACCCCATGCTCTAAGCATGTCACATCCATGACACAATTTGCTTCATAGCCTATTCTTAGTACCCTAGCCCAATCCTGCAACCAAGCAAGGACAAGGATTGGACCACCGTACTACAATAGGCTATGTCCATGACCTCTAATAACTGCCAGGTCTTCTAGCATACAAGGTTTCTATCAGCAGTCATCCCTAACACACGGTCCATACATACAGGAGGCCAGACCTTTCACACAGTCCGTGATCTATATGAGACTCAAACTCGTGTAACAACTGTGTCAAAGCCAATGAACCTAATGATGCTATATGATAATAGGGTTGTCTCATAAACAAGGTCAATGCAAATACATAAATAAAAACATATCGCGACGACACCTCGCGCGCATTTTATATAATAGTTAAAATATATAAACTAAAGACAGAAAATAAAGATGCATGCAATATATGAAATATAAATAACAGTACAATGGAAAGGTATACTTGCCTGGCAAGAAGCTGCAAAATATAATATCCAGATGTCAAACACACAGGATCAAAAGCTATGGCCTAAGAACAAATATCTCCGGATGCTAAAATAGACATTACCAACGTTCCAAGAATAAGAAAAATAGATAGAAAGCGCTCCCCTTTCGTCTAATTTGGATACAGGGGCAAAACGGTAATTTCGAGTCAAAGTGGGGTCCACGTGTGGCCCACTTTGCACCGAAAAGTGTGCCAAGGGTAAAGGTCTCTAAATGTGACAAATTATAGGTCAAACAAACTCTAAATGTCAGCACGAACTCAACGGTACTTCCAATTTTGGATTCCGGTGAGCCGAACACAAATTTGACCAAAAAGTCAACCGTGGGGCCCGCCAATTGGCTACTTGGTCAACTGTCTCAGAATTGCGTGAAAATTGGGTCACAGGACCAGCACGTTACCACGAGTCCAGTGGAGCAAGTTTTGTCATAATCTGACGAGCGTGCACAAAATGCACAGGGCTTTCACAAAAGTTACGACACGGAGATTGTCCGTGGATATGGGCTGATTTCGACGTGCACACGCGTCCAAATCAGTTTTTGTGAACTCTCACACGTCCGCGTAAGCTGCGCGCACCTTTTGGTATACTTGGTATATGACGGGGCGGTCCGATTTGGTGGGGCGCGCTCCGTTTTATAATTTTTGGAAATCTAGAAAAAGTAAGTTTTTGGGGTTTTCCAACGAATTTAATTCTACATACAACAATTAACAAATTAATATAATTAACATAAATTAAACTAGGTCAAGTGGTCTCCGTATACCAAAAATAAAAATCGAATTTGGATCTCTATGGTGGGAGATACGAATCCGGAAACATGGGTCATCGCAACAGAATTTCTGGAATTTAAAAAGTCGTGGTTTTTCTTCGACTTGGCGTCGATTTTTATGTAGGTTTGTGCGTTGTTCGAGATAAACTAATATACAATATTGGAAGGGGAATATGTGAGGATCATACCGGCGAAGACGGAGTCGAGTTTGGTCAAGCGAGGGCTCGAAAAATAGAGCCTGAACAGGGCTTCGCTGTAGTTAAATTCTGTTGCGTGCGGGGTGCGCGGTCGCGTGGCATCGACGGGCGGTGGTCACTCGGCGGTCCAGGCAAATTTTCCAGCGGGTGGCTGGACTTCTGGGTCGGCGGTCTCGTGGGGAAGGATGAGAGATTGAGGGTTAGGGTTTGTGAGAGTCTTATATATATAGAGAGAGGGGAATAGAAAGGGAGCGGGGGAGTCGAGCCATGCGGGGGGGGGGGGTTGCAGTAGTTGCTGCTGCTGTTAGGATTCTAAAGGGGGGTACGGGTGTTCTTCTTATGGGTTAGTATTAGGGTCGGGTAGGATTTCACTTAGGGTCTGGTTTGAACCCATTAGGGATTCATTTGGTTTATTTAATTATTTTTCTTTTTCTTTTTCTTTTTTTTCTTTTTCTTTCTTTTTCCTATATAATATATATATATATATATATATATATATATATATATATATATATATATATATATATATATATATATATATATATATATACACAAAAAAAAAAATCTAGAATTTGTATTAATGCATACCATTAAGCTAGCAACTGTCCACGGGGTCTCCTACATGGAATAAATTAGAAAAAAAAATTTAATGTCTCTATAAATCTTCTAAATGCACAAACACCCAAAATAAAAATTAAATAAATTTCTTTTTTATTTAGCTCATAATTACTATAATTAAATTAATAATTAATTAAAAAGATAATTACGGGTTTTAGGATTAGGGGTTTTACATTCTACCCAACTTATAAAAATTTTGTCCTCGAAATTAAAACTAAGCCATGGTAGAAAGTCAATGATGGTATAAGATTTGCATTGTTTAAATTGCAAGGCTAGGTTTAAATGAGGTACGATATTGTGCGTTGCATATTCCAAAAATCATGGAAAAATCTACATGAACGAAAAATAGGTTTCTTCATGTGTCATGTCAATGGTGTGGATACCTAAATGCTCTTTTGTATAAAAGCGCCCAACCATTGAAATGTTGCACAAAGATGGAAATTGGATTAAATAATTAAAATTAATGCGTACGGCGTTCAAAAATTAATTAGAAGTACATGGGATAACATTAGGTGGGACACAAGGGTCATGGACCTAGAGGGCTCAGGCTAGAATATTATCAAAAAAAAAATTGGGTTGCACAAAATGGGTCAAGTTTGTGTCTCCAATTTCGATTGGAATGCACAAGAATACAAGTTGGAATTAATTTAGAATTAAATGTAAACGTCTGTGACCAATATTGTGCAACTAAAATGTAGCACAAGAGAGCATAATTGTAAGTCACGCAAAGGTCAGGATGGAAGATGGGCACGTCTAGGATAAGGATGTGAAATTTGTAGGAAGGCAATGGCTAGTGTAGTACTCCAATTATTGAAACAACGGTAAGGTGCGCTAAGTGATACTAGGTTGTAAAATTAAATAAGAATACCATTTTCTATTTCTAATTGGATTCAAACTAGCCTTAGTCTCACTATCTAAGCCAAGTAGGTCAAATTTTTGGGTGAGGGGTTTACAATCCAGCCAACTTAAAAAACAATTTCATCCTCGAAATTTAATAAGGCATAATTTGTTAATTCCTTCACGTTCGCATATAAGGAAAGTCAATCACAATCTCTTCCAAGATTTAAAATATATTCTAATCCATCGTAATTACCTTCCAAACCAAGGTAGCCTCTTGTTTAATCCAAATTTAACATATTGGAATCTCTTCTCGAATTTTAAATTATCAACATCCAAATTTAAATTAAATCCATATAACATCTTTAAGATTTAAATACGCATATAAATTTTACCTCACGATCTCCAACTATCATAATCTCCTCTAGAAAATAATCCTAGTCCAATATTATTCCTATTTTCACTTATAAATTTTATACTCTTTAATTGTTTTTTCAATTCACATCCTCAATATTTTAAATACGTAATCCAGCAATCAAATTTTAACACTTAATTCAAATCATCAAATTGTAAAAAAAAAATTAATTTTAATCCACCAATTTTCAAGTCTAAAATTATATATTTATCCTCAAAATTCAAATTGATGATTTACCTTCAATATTCAAAATTTAAATCATGTACTTAAAGTATAAATATTTGGTCCGGCGCATCAAGGTTTCAAAATTCATTAAGTACTCATCATCTAACTCCTTCTTCTAAAATTCTCCACATTTAAAATAACTTAATCTTTCAATCTAATCCTACTTGATCACAATCTAAAATAATTTAACCTCAAATTAACAATGCGACTTCTACCCAACTTAGAATTTACCCATCTATCATATAAGGCTATACACTTTAAGAAAAATATATTTCTTAATTTATTTACCCATGTCATTCAATCCTCAGAACTTCAACGCCGATTATATCATATATGATAGGCCCTTAATCAATTATAAAAGACAGTCACCAAATAATATGATTGGCCTATGGGTACCTCTAGTACTATCTGTATATCAAACTTATACCAAGCACGAGGTTTCATCTTTCAGAAATAAGGGATAACGGAGATAAATAATAAAGAGTTCAAGGGAGAGGTAATAGAATAGAAGTATGGGGATCAAGGCATTTAAAGAATTCAAATAAGAATTGTCAAGGCAGTTGTGGATTAAAATCCTATTTTGGTAATTCTTTGATCGCATGCTCGTATTAGTACAGTTATGTAACCAATATGATACACGTAAACATGTCTAGAGGGCAAGTACAGGTGTCTACTAGTCAACTATATATCTCAATCCACGTAAAGTATTATTGCGATGAGCGAATCAAGCGCACTATGGTTGATCAGACCATAATACACTGATTCTGAAATATATTAGTGTGGTTGATCAGGCCCCAATAACACATATGTCATGAACAAGCTTGATAAAAGAATAAGATTGTAAAAACTAGGCTATAATAGCAGCATAAGTCAAGGTAATATAGAACATATAAGTACGATAGATTATGATGAGAGATGTTACAAAATAATTTAAGTTCACAAAAGAAATAAGACTCTACAATCTCTACACTTGTCATACTAACTCCCTGTCTAAGTCGTTAGTCGACCAAATAGGGGTCTGAGCCTCTAAGTTCTACAGTCTGAATAAACACTATTGTCTTATGCTAGCATATAATTAATGTCATTCAGTTGCACTTCAATAATAGGTCAAAAGACTATGTGATAGTAGATTGTGAGGCATACTACCCAACTTATAAAAATAAACTAATACTGTACTATCTTAAGGATACCATAGAAACTCATGTTAAGGTCTACGAGAAAGGGTCTTGGTACTTATTAGGGTATCCTCTTACATTACATAGGTCATGGTCGTATTGAGTCGTAGTCATAGTGCTTATAGAGCAAGTATCAATAGCAAGAATGAAAAAGTTACTGGCCTTCAAGGGGAAAGGGGATATAACTTGTATCGAGGTATGGTACAAGTTACACGATAATCATCGGGTCACAATCTACAAGAACAACTCAAACTTATCAAGCTCTAACTACCAAGCACAAAATTTTCAAATTCAAGACTACAACTATAATCCTAGCAAACTATGTATCCTTAACACAGAATAAAATTACTTGGCCTACTATCAGAAGTATCAGGTGGCACGAATTGAAAGATGGAGAAAAGAAGAACGTAAGATTAGTCGTCGCACAATTAGCGAACGCTAAGGGTTCAGAGGAACAAGATATGAAATTAAAATAGGGGGCTCTAGATAGCATCATGGTTTTTTAAAGGGGAGTGGGGTGCTAGTTGCTACGTTCGAGGCATGATCAAGAAGAAATATTGATTACATTCCTCTAGGCTTCCTGAGGTGTTGTCTACTAATAATAAGAAAATGATCTAAGTTTATAGTTCTCCAATACTATCTAACTATGAAGGTTAGGTTCAGTCATAATATTCAATCTTGGTTTTCTATTGGTTCCTCAATACTAGGGTCGAACATTATGGTAAAACTTCTAGCTAACTCTAGTAGTGTCTATACTACTCTCAAGTTTTCATAATACATCAAGGGGTAATGGTAAACCAATCTATAGATAAGAAATTCTAGGGTTCACTAGATATTCTAAACTTAGTGGTGTGTCAACACTCTAGTTGTATTCTTAATAGGAAGGTTACCCTACTTATCATCTAACAATAGGGACTTCTATATTCTAGGAGGGGGCTATACTCAAGGAACTATTAGGAAAGTAAAGGAATCAAGCAGGATATAATTATTCAAATAGAATGGATTAGAAGGAGAGCGAATCATAGTCAATTATGGATGAGATCCTATACTCTATTCCTAGGTACAGGCTTGTTCGGTACAGTAATGTAACCGAGACAATATGCTCTCGACCTGCATGGGCCACCACTAAAAATATGTCACGCCCCAGTCCCAAAAATACGTAGGACTAGGACACGTAAGCATGCCAGCCGCATGAATATGGCAACTTCAATATATGGAAACCAAAACTCATACGTATGTTGTAATATGAATATCAATCCACAAGTGGTATAAATCTATCACAAGTCACAGGGTATAATTTAAATCTCATCCACAGAAAATTAATATAAATAAATAATCAATATCTATGAAACTAGATCTCAATATAAGGTATCTAAAGATGCTAGTTGGATGGAAACAAATCTACTACCAACTCGAATGGAAAAAGTACAACACAATACACACAATATAAGAATATCAGCTAACGACCACGGGGCTCAAAGAGAAGACATCCTTGAAACATATGTAACCATCCGAATCTGCGCTCCTGCGAATACTTAAGAACAGATACACCTGGAAGGGCCAGGTCCTCAGAGGGACATAACAAGATACATAAAAGTATGCCAATAAAGTACTAAAATAAATATCCAATGTGTCGCATAACCATCTTATAAATGCAGTTTGAGAACAACTTTCTAACAAGTGGGCTATCTGGCCATAAAATGGGATTATCATGACTCTCTCGGAGAATCAGGGGCCTCAAAGCATGTCATCTTTTGAACGGCAGAGGCCGCCAATTGTATAGGGGTCATCACCGCCCGTATCTCCAGTGGAGCTTCCGGGTTACAGAAGAAAAAAGTATAAAGGAGCCCAAATGCGGTACTTGTTGTTCTCTCCACCCCATGCTCTAAGCATGTCACATCCATGACACAATTTGGTTCATAGCCTATTCTTAGTACCCTAGCCCAATCCTGAAACCAAACAAGGACAAGGATTGGACCACCGTACTATAATAGGCTATGTCCATGGACCTCTAATAACTGCTAAGTCTTCTAGCATACAAGGTTTCTATCAGCAGTCATCCCTAACGTACGGCCCATACGTACAGGAGGCCAGACCTGTCACATAGTCCGTGATCTATATGAGACTCACACTCATATAACAACTGTGTCAAGGCCAATGAACCTAATGATGCTACATGATAATGGGGTAGTCTCATAAACAAGGTCAATACAAATACATAAATAAAAACATATCGCGACGACACCGTCGCGCGCATTTTATATAATAGTTAAAATATATGAACTAAAGACAGAAAATAAAGATGTATTCAACATATAGAATATAAATAATAGTACAATGGCAAGGTATACTTGCCTGCCAAGAAGCTACAAAATATAATGTCCAGATGTCAAACACATAGAATCAGAAACTATGGCCTCAGAACAAATATCTCCGGATACTAAAATAGATATCACCAACGTTCCCAGAATAAGCAAAATAGCTAGAAAGCACTTCCCTTTTGTCCAATTTGGACACAGGAGCAAAACGGTAATTTCGGGTCAAAGTGGGGTCCACGTGTGGCCCACTTTGCACCGAAAAGTGTGCCAAGGGTAAAGGTCTCTAATTGGAATAAATTATAGGTCAAACAAACTTTAAGTGTCAGCACGAACTCAACAGTACTTCCAATTTTGGATTCCGGTGAGCCGAACATAAATTCGCCCAAAAAGTCAACCGTGGGACCCGCTAATTGGCGACTTGGTCATCTGTCTCAGAATTGCATAAAAATTGGATCACAGGACCAGCGCATTACCACGAGTCTAGTGGCACAAGTTTCATTATAATCTGACGAGCGTGCACAAAATGCGCATAACTTTTGCAAAAGTTGTGACACAGAGATTGTCCGCAGATACGGGCTGATTCCGACGCGCACACGCGTCCAAATCAGTTTTTGTGAACTCTCACATATCCGAGTACGCTGTACGCAACTTTTGGTATACTTGGTACACGACGGGGCGGTCCCGTTTGGCGGAGCACGCTCCGTTTCACAATTTTTGGAAATCTAAAAAAGTTAGTTTTTGTGATTTTCCAACGAATTTAATTCTACATACAACAGTTAACAAATTAATATAATAACAGAAATTAAACTAGGTCAAGTGGTCTTGATATACCAAAAAGAAAAATCAAATTCGGATCTCTGTGGTGGGAGATACGAATCTGGGAACATGGGTCATCGCAACAGAATTTTTGGAATTTAAAAAGTCATAGTTTTTCTTCGACTTGGCGTCGATTTTTTCCTAGGTTTGTGCGCTGTTCAAGATAAACTAAAGTAAAATTTTGGAAGGGGAATAGGTGAGGATCATACCGGCAAAGACGGAGTCGAGTTTGGTCAAGCGAGGGCACGGAAAACAGAGCCTGAACAGGGCTTCACAGCAGTTAAATTCTACTGCGTGCGGGGTGCGGGGTGCGCGGTCGCTCGGCATCGACGGGCGGTGGGCGCTCGACGGTCCAGGCGATGTTTCTGGAGGGTGGCTGGACTTCTGGGTCGGCGGTCTCGTGGGGAAGGATGAGTGATTGAGGGTTAGGGTTTGGGAGAGTCTTATATATATAGAGAGGAGAATAGAAAGGGAGCGGGGGAGTCGAGCAACGCGGGGGGGTGGGGGGCGTTTGCAGTAGTTGCTGCTGCTATTTGGATTCTAAAGGGGGGTGCGGGTGTTCTTCTTATGGGTTAGTATTAGAGTCGGGTAGGATTTTACTTAGGGTCGGGTTTTGTCACTACCACATTTCCAAATAAGGGCATTTGTGTAATTTCACTATTTTGAATAAATATATATTAATTTAATCTGCTGAGTTTTATAAACTATTTATATATTGTTAGTGGTATTTGGTTTAGGTCAAACCCTAGAACTCATTAGGACAAACCCTAATGACTAAACCCTAAATTGAAAATCCAGTTCTAGAGAAACCCTAGAATTCAAACTTTAGGTTTGGACCTCAAACCCTAGACTGACTAAACCTTAGTTAATTAGGTTCTACATGACCTAACCTGGGGGTTTAACCTAAAACTATACATTAGAAACCCTAACTTGGTTTTAATATAAAAGGGAGCCACTCTTTTCCTTCATAAAGAAAGAAACCCTAGCCTCCATCAAGAAAGCCATCTCCCTCACTTCAAATTCAGAATTAAAAACCCTAGGATTCATCCTCCTCCTCCAAAGCAAGGGAAGCAAGGAACCCTAATCCTAGGGATTTCGTGTAGGCATGTTACATCTCCTACATTTAGTTTTGATCTTGATTTTTAGGGTTTTAAGTTTGGGTTCATGAGTAACTAAGTGAAATTCGATTTCCATACTAGGTATTTGTTGTTATGCCAAGAAGGATGAATATTTTTTCCTAATTCTTAGGAACCTATACATATATTTACATATATGTATATTTATACCTATGGGTTTTGGCTGTGAGTATCAGTAGATGGATTAGGCATTTCCTGTGCAGTCGGGCATTTTGCTTGGGTGTGTGGCTGTGTGTCCCTGTGTGTAGAGTTAGGACCTGTGTTGAACAGTAGGTGATTTTGTATCAAGTGTATCAGTAGGACATTGTGTTTGGCTTTGTATGTGATGCATCAGAATATGTATCTGTGTGTGAATGCTGTGTGTGTGTGAGTGTAGGATCCTGATCAATATGTGGTTGTGCATAGAGATTTTTATTTGGGTGTATCTAGATCAATTTTCTACACTGTGTAAATTTCAGGATACCAATACCTGTGTAAATTTCTCAGAAATCAGTGTGTGGGTATTAGCAGGGTGTATCTTGAGTTAAGTTTATGTGGGTGGTTACCTATGTGACTGTGTATCAGTGTCTAGATATACTGTGTGTAGTAGCTTAGAAATCTTTAGTGTGTCAGTGGTTCTAGGAATGTGGTGTTGAATGGAGAGAACTGGGAACTTCAGTTCACTTGAGTGAGAAGCTGTGTATGTGAGAACTAGTGTAGCAGTGTGGTGTTGGAATGTCCCAGGTTCAGTGAGAATCTGTGTGCACATATGTGCTGTGGGTGTGTGCAGTGAATGGGGGTTAAATGGCTGTGAACTAGGTGTGCTATTGTACCCTGTACAGGAAATACCTATGTGTTGCTGTGCAGATGAGTATCAGTAGCTACTTAAAGCCATGCCTGTGTGAGTGATCAAGGATCATACTGCCTGTTGGTTCCTGCCAATAGCCTATGTTTGTTTCTGTCCAGGCACCTAGGTATCAGTGAGAGGTTGATAGATTAGGGTGGTCTGAACAGTTCAGATTTTTAAGTATCAGATTTCTGATACTTAGTGCCATCAGGTTGTGTAGTTCCTGTATTCAGTGAGTTTAATATGAAATCAGTGTATTTATGTGCCTATGTAGCAGGGTGTGTGTGAGTTCTTGTGTGAGTGCAGTGAGGTATCAGTGTGCAGGGGGAGAAACCTGTGTGTGAGTGAGCTGTAGGTGACCAACCAGTGTGTGCAATACGTGTGTGAAGAGCAGTGCACATATGTGGGTGTGTGTCAGTTCAGAACTGTGTGTGTGTGACTCAGATTTCTCCCAGAAATCTGAGTATGTGGGTAGGTATAGTTCTGTACCAGTGTATCAGTGTCTATAACTTGTTCAGTGAGTTGAGTTGGGTGCTTTGGGTCAAGTGTTAAGATACAGAGCTAGTATAAGATAATTGCTAGATATCAAGTAAAAAAGTTAAGTTACTATATATAACAATATTCTATATATATTTTAGGTAAGTATAAATAACTCTAGTGTGGTGTTTAGTATATCTTAGCTACTAGTATTACCCAGTCAGCCTAGTAATGACTAGTTTAGTTAGGTTGGTCCAGTATGGGCTATCATGGTATATAAATGACCTAGTGAGACCAAGTTGACTAGTATTAACCAGAAGTTCTAGTATGACCTAGAGGCCTCATAATTAAATTAGTTAAGCATGATTAATTCCTTTAAATTCAGTATCTGACATTTATATTCCACAAATAGGTCATTGTGATTCCACTTTGGACTTCGATCCTCACACTTTGCTCAGGACCACAGGCGAGTACATTCTCTGACAGTTTTTGTTTTGTTGATTACTTCTATAAATTGTAGTGTATTACATACTTGATTCCGACACTATGGATACACGGGTTAGCACCCTAGATCCCTATCATGAGGAGTCGTGATTGGATTACACCGTGCTAGCGGATGGGGAACTATTAGTAGATTATGTGATCATATCCAAACTTATCATGCATCATAGCTCACCCCACTTCTCACGTCGGGTGCGGCCTGACCATCATCATGCTTCATAGCTGTTATATATGATTAGCCTGACCATTATCATGCATCATAGCTAACCATATGGTTAGCCTGACCTTCAAAAATCATATCTAATCATATATAACCAGCCTGATCTAGTCCCAAGCCGATCACATAATAAACTAATATTTCAAACACTTAGCTAGATGTCTACTTTATTCAGATTCACTTGTTCTAGCATTCACTGTTTATTGTTCATTGCTAGATGCTCTATTGCCTATTTTATTTCTCCTGTACTTCTCATTTTCAGTATTTACTCTCATCTAGTATTTCTTACCCTGTTTATAGTCTTTGTCAATTTAATGAAACTGCTGTTAGTGCTTGTGCTTCGCTCCAATCCTGACTGGATAACAAAATTTTTAGAGGACCTGGAGAACTTTTGCCCCACTCATTACGGCCCAGGACAAGAGGGAGATTTCACTCCATAAATCCCAGAGGAGTTGCCTATCCAAGAGGAGATCTTGCCTGCCTGTACTTAGATTACTTTTTCTGCATTTATTGTTTTAGACTGAGACTGAGTTGTATTTCATTATTTGTGACTTTGTGAGGTCATCTAGACCCAGGATTTGAGTTGGACTTATTGTGGTTGGTTTTTAATTAGAACTCTTTTCTATTCTCATCGTGCCATTATTTCTTATAGCTTATGATTGAGTATAATTATAGAATTGTGGATTCATATTATCATTGTCCTCCGTACGGAGTTGAGATTATTGACAGGATATATTATGTTGAGACTTAGACAGCGTTCTACCGCCGATGCTGCGGCGTAGGCTGGACGTACCCACGACTCATGTCCAAATTTCGGGTGCGGGTTGTGACACGTTTTTAGTGGTGGCCCATGCAGGTCTAGCTTCGCAAGTTGTGCGATGTCGTGGTAGTGCGACAAATTAGTTGTACTACTACGAGCCTGTTTTAGGATTAGGAATTAGGTCGAGGATATGCTCAATCACAATTAGGGAATTCTGATTCTTATGATACTACTCTTAATGATTTTTCTTTAGAAATTACTGTCCTTCCTTGATGATATCGTATCTATTGCCTTAATTAAATCTTTCGATCTGTCTTCAGGATGCCGCCGAAGACCAGGTCCCAGAGACTCGGAGCAGCAGCTTCAGAGAGGTCTGCCACTTCTCGCCCTGCCGGACAGACATCCGCAGCACCTCCTACATCTCCAGTACATGTGGGAGTGTCTGCAGCATTCGGGGGTCCTCCACCACCTGTTCAGAGGGTCCCCACAGCTACGACGGGGCCTCTACCACCACCACCACCAGTTCAGTATCCAGGAGGTGTGCCCGTCGATGGGGCACAGATGTTCGCTTTGATTCAGGGCATGGTCGATGCCCAGAGGACGTCGGCAGAGGCCCAGAGGGTGCAGGCTGAGGCACACCAGGCCCAGACAGAGATGATGAGGGTGAACATGGAGAATGCTCACCAAGTGGCTCTCCAGGCTGTGGAGAGGGTCACTCAGCAGCAGCAGCATCCTGGTCAGCAACAACAGAGGCCGGGCACCATTGTGGATTTCAAGAGGATGATGCCCCGGGAGTTCAAGGGGACAGAAGGGATACTCTACGTCGATGATTGGCTAGAGGACATCGAGAGGAACTTGCGCTTGGCGCAGCTTCCGGAGGCCCTCCAGATCGAGGCCGCCGGCAGCCAGATGTTCGATATTGCCCTGACATGGTTTCGCACGGAGCCGAGACTCTTGCACAGGGGACTCACTTGGGAGGCTTTCAGGGAGCTCTTCAAGGAGAAATTCTTTCCTAACGTTGCCCTGGGAGCCTTGGAGAGTCAGTTCCATGACTTAGTCCAGGGGAGCTCGTCCGTCGATGAGTATGCCGCGGAGTTTTGCCGTCTGAGCCGCTTTGCGCCATCGATGATTAGAGATCTGGGGGACAGGGCCCGGAAGTTCAGAAAGGGGCTAGCAAGGGAGATCAAGTCTCGTACGTCGGGATATCGCACCGCCACTTTCGAGGGCATATTGATGGATGCCCAGATAGCCGAGGACGACTTGGACCTCAGGCCCAAGAGGGGACGCGATGTTTCCGGAGGAGCAAACAGTAGTGCGGGACCAGGCAAGCATCCACACTATCAACAACAGCAAAGGCCCTATCAGCAGCAGCACCAGCAGCACCAGGCACCAGCCCGAGGGCAGGTCCAGCAACAGCAGCAGAGGCAGACTCAGCCCGCCCTCCAGTGTGCATACTGCAGGAAGACAGGACACACCAGAGAGATCTACAGGAAGAGGGTGGGCTCATGTTTGTACTGCGGATCGACGACACACCAGCTGAGGGATTGCCCTACCATTCGTCCAGGTCAGGGTGGAGCAGCCGCCCAGAGAGGACCAGACAGGGTACCTGCCGTACCAGGAGGCCAACAACAGAGAGGACCACTTCCACCGCAACATCAGAGGTTCGCCCAGCATCAGCAGCAGAGAGGTGCACCCCAGGGGCGAGCATACGCCATGGCAGTCGAGGAGATCGAGCCAGCAGGAGACTTGATCACAGGTTCGGTTCTTCTCGATTGTATTCCCGTATTTACCTTATTCGACTCTGGCGCTTCCCATAGTTTTGTGTCTGTATCTTATGTACTTCGACATCATTTAGACACAGAACCATTAGCTAGGACTTGCAAGATCATGACTGGTGGAGGTATTATCCTAGTCCGTGATCACTGCAAGGACCGGAGAGTGTCAGTAGGAGGCCGAGAGTTGAGCGTGAGCTTACTCGTCATGCCACTTCCGGGGTACGATATTATACTCGAAATGGACTGGTTGAGTAGGCATCATGCTACCATAGATTGTTTTAGAGGCAGAGTATTATTTAGACCACCAGGAGAGCCGGAGTTTAAGGTCGTCAGAGGAGCAGCGGAACAGAGGAAGAGCACATTTTGCGGAGCCATGACGGAAGAAGAGGAGTTGCCACATCCTCTGATAGCGGAGTTCCTGGATGTATTTCCAGAGGAGTTGCCAGGCTTGCCGCCAGACAGAGATGTTGAATTCTCTATAGACTTGGTTCCAGGAGCGGAGCCTATTTCACAACATATCTATAGAGTCAACAACAGCGAGCTGGCAGAACTGAAGAAGCAAGTTGAGGAGCTGCAGGACAAAGGCTTCATCAAATCCAGTTCATCACCATGGGGAGCTCCGGTATTGTTCGTACCGAAGAAGGACGGCACGGTGCGCATGTGCATTGATTATAGAGCTTTGAACAATATCACTATCAAGAACAAGTACCCGCTGCCGAGGATAGATGATCTTTTCGATCAGTTGAGCGGGGCGAGGGTGTTTTCAAAGATTGATTTGAGGTTAGGCTATCACCAGGTGAAGGTGAAGAGAGAAGACACGCCGAAGACAGCCTTTCGGACCAGATACGGCCAGTTTGAGTTTATGGTGATGCCATTTGGTTTAACTAATGCACCGGCAGTATTCATGAACCTGATGAACAAGGTGTTCCACCAGTACCTTGACAAGTTCGTGGTGGTGTTCATCGACGATATTCTTGTGTATTCCAAGACCCCGAAGGAGCACGAAGAGCACCTGAGGTTGGTCTTAGAGACTCTCAGGAGGGAGAAGCTGTACGAGAAACTCTCTAAGTGTGAATTCTTTCTTGACAAGGTCGAATTTCTTGGGCATGTGGTATCGGGTGACGGAATCTCGGTTAACCCACAGAAGATCGAGGCAGTGGAGTCGTGGGCTACCCCCAGTTCGGTAGCTGAGATCAGGAGTTTTCTCGGGCTGGCAGGATACTACAGGAGGTTTGTACAAGACTTCTCTAAGATTGCAGCGTCGATGACCAGACTGACTAGGAAGGATGTGGATTTTGTCTGGACGGGGGAGTGTCAGGCCGCATTTGATGAGCTGAAGAAGAGGTTGACGACAGCTCCAATTTTGACGTTGCCAGCAGGGACAGGTGGTTTCACCATCTACAGTGATGCTTCAGGGAAGGGTCTGGGATGTGTTCTTCAGCAGCACGGAAAGGTAATTGCCTATGCTTCCAGGCAGTTGCGCCCTCATGAAAAGAACTACCCCACCCACGATTTGGAGTTAGCAGCAGTTATCTTCGCTCTAAAGCTGTGGAAACATTACCTGTACGGAGAGCGTGTGGAGATCTTCACCGACCACAAGAGCTTGAAGTACGTGTTCACACAGAAGGAGCTGAACATGAGGCAGAGGAGGTGGTTGGAGTTGATGAAGGACTTCGACATCTCATTGCAGTACCACCCAGGGAAGGCCAACGTAGTCGCCGATGCCTTGAGCAGGTATCCGATGGCTATGTACTTGAAGACGGATAGACATTTGTTGGCTGATCTGGAAAGCTTGGAGATTGAGGTGTTAGTTCCCGGCACTGAGATTCAGATGTGGGGATTGCAGATACAGTCCGAGCTGATAGACAGGATCAGAGCTGCGCAGTATGATGATGAGGCTCTGAGGAGTATCAGAGCACAGGTTCAGATAGGATTGTCGGACGACTTTACTATCGCAGATGATGGTTCTTTACTGCACGGCACGAGGATATGTGTGCCGAGCGGGGAGCTGCGCGAGGAGGTTTTGCAGGAGGCACACCGCTCTCAGTACTCGATGCATCCCGGTGCCAACAAGATGTATCGAGACTTGAGGGAGCACGTATGGTGGTATGGAATGAAGCACGAGGTAGCACGCTTCGTATCTCGGTGTTTAGTGTGCCAGCAGGTAAAGGCAGACCGGCAGAGGCCAGGAGGATTGCTTCAACCTTTACCGATTCCAGAATGGAAATGGGAGCACGTGACCATGGATTTCGTTTCAGGGCTTCCACGTTCACCAGGAGGGAAGGATGCGATTTGGGTCATCGTGGACAGGTTGACCAAATCAGCCCATTTCTTACCTTTTAAGGTGGGCACGTCGACAGAGAGGCTAGCAGAGATGTACGTGCGACAGATTATTAGGCTTCATGGAGTTCCTGTGAGCATCGTCTCGGATAGGGATAGTCGTTTTACTTCCCACTTCTGGAGGAGTCTGCAGGCTAGCTTGGGCACTCAGCTCAAGTTCAGTACCGCATATCACCCCCAGACAGACGGGCAGTCTGAAAGGACTATTAAAACTCTCGAGGATATGCTACGCACTTGTGTTTTAGATCTCAGAGGTTCTTGGGAGAATCATCTGCACCTGGTAGAGTTTGCTTACAACAACAGCTACCAGGCCAGCATCGAGATATCACCATTTGAGGCTCTTTATGGACGGAGGTGTCGTACACCGTTATCTTGGGACGACGTTGGAGAGAGAGCCTTGCTAGGACCAGAAATGGTCGTGGATGCAGCAGAAAAGGTGAAACTCATCAGAGACAGACTGCGAGTGGCGCAGGACAGACAGCGGCATTGGGTCGACAGCCACCGTAGACCCCTTGAGTTTCAGGTATAGATTGTTAATTTTCTGGCTTATGTTTATTGTTTAGACTGCGTGTTGAGACTGTTTTGTTTTAGGTGGGCGATCTAGTATTCCTACGGATTTCTCCGACGCGTGGCACGATTCGTTTTGGTGGAGGCGGGAAGCTTAGCCCACGCTACATCGGACCCTTCGGTATTCTTGCGAGGGTAGGTACAGTGGCGTATAGATTAGACTTGCCGCCTGCATTAGAGGGAGTGCATGATGTGTTCCACGTGTCGCAGCTGAGACGGTACGTGGCAGACCCTAGTCACGTACTTGATCACTCGGAGATTGAGGTTGGTCCGACGCTCAGTTACCCTGAGCAGCCCGTAGAGATCTTGGACCGCAGAGAGAAGGTGTTGCGAAACCAAACTATTCCTTTGGTTCGTGTTGCATGAAGACATCACTCTCCAGGGGAGTCGACCTGGGAGAGAGAGAGGATGAAATGCGCGAGCAATACCCGTATCTCTTCTAGACTTGAGGTATAATTCCTTTTCTGATCTCACTCTTGTTCTAGTTCAGTCCAATTTCGAGGACGAAATTTCTTTTAGGAGGGTAGACTTGTCACTACCACATTTCCAGATAAGGGCATTTATATAATTTCACTATTTTGAATAAATATGTATTAATTTAATCTGCTGAGTTTTATAAACTATTTATATATTGTTAGTGGTATTTGGTTTAGGTCAAACCCTAGAACTCATTAGGACAAACCCTAATGACTAAATCCTAAATTGAAAACCTAGTTCTAGAGAAACCCTAGAATTCAAACTTTAGGTTTGGACCTCAAACCCTAGACTGACTAAACCTTAGTTAATTAGGTTCTACATGACCTAACCTGGGGGTTTAACCTAAAACTATACATTAGAAACCCTAACTTGGTTTTAATATAAAAGGGAGCCACTCTTTTCCTTCATAAAGAAAGAAACCCTAGCCTCCATCAAGAAAGCCATCTCCCTCACTTCAAATTCAGAATTAAAAACCCTAGGATTCCTCCTCCTCCTCCAAAGCAAGGGAAGCAAGGAACTTGGGTCAAGGAACCTTGGGGAAGAAGAACTTACATTGGAGGAACCATCTCAATAGGTAAAATCCGATTTTTCTCCCTTTAATTCCTGTTTTTCTGTTGATTATTGCCCTCTAGGAACCCCCTTGCTGTGTAGATCTCGAATTTTAGGGATTCTACATGAAAACCTAGGAGATCTAGGGTTTTGGTGAATTTTCGGGTGTTCTTCCCATGTTTCTGGAACCCTAATCCTAGGGATTTCGTATAGGCATGTTACATCTCCTACATTTAGTTTTGATCTTGATTTTTAGGGTTTTAAGTTTGGGTTCATGAGTAACTAAGTGAAATTCGATTTCCATACTAGGTATTTGTTGTTATGCCAAGAAGGATGAATATTTTTTCCTAATTCTTAGGAACCTATACATATATTTACATATATGTATATTTATACCTATGGGTTTTGGCTGTGAGTATCAGTAGATGGATTAGGCATTTCCTGTGCAGTCGGGCATTTTGCTTGGGTGTGTGGCTGTGTGTCCCTGTGTGTAGAGTTAGGACCTGTGTTGAACAGTAGGTGATTTTGTATCAAGTGTATCAGTAGGACATTGTGTTTGGCTGTGTATGTGATGCATCAGAATATGTATCTGTGTGTGAATGCTGTGTGTGTGTGAGTGTAGGATCCTGATCAGTATGTGGTTGTGCATAGAGATTTTTATTTGGGTGTATCCAGATCAATTTTCCTCACTGTGTGAATTTCAGGATACCAATACCTGTGTAAATTTCTCAGAAATCAGTGTGTGGGTATTAGCAGGGTGTATCTTGAGTTGAGTTTATGTGGGTGGTTACCTATGTGACTGTGTATCAGTGTCTAGATATACTGTGTGTAGTAGCTTAGAAATCTTTAGTGTGTCAGTGGTTCTAGGAATGTGGTGTTGAATGGAGAGAACTGGGAACTTCAGTTCACTTGAGTGAGAAGCTGTGTATGTGAGAACTAGTGTAGCAGTGTGGTATTGGAATGTCCCAGGTTCAGTGAGAATCTGTGTGCACATGTGTGCTGTGGGTGTGTGCAGTGAATAGGGGTTAAATGGCTGTGAACTAGGTGTGCTATTGTGCCCTGTACAGGAAATACCTATGTGTTGCTGTGCAGATGAGTATCAGTAGCTACTTAAAGCCATGCCTGTGTGAGTGATCAAGGATCATACTGCCTGTTGGTTCCTGCCAATAGCCTATGTTTGTTTCTGTCCAGGCACCTAGGTATCAGTGAGAGGTTGATAGATTAGGGTGGTCTGAACAGTTCAGATTTTTAAGTATCAGATTTCTGATACTTAGTGCCATCAGGTTGTGTAGTTCCTATATTCAGTGAGTTTAATATAAAATCAGTGTGTTTATGTGCCTGTGTAGCAGGGTGTGTGTGAGTTCCTGTGTGAGTGCAGTGAGGTATCAGTGTGCAGGGGGAGAAACCTGTGTGTGAGTGAGCTGTAGGTGACCAACCAGTGTGTGCAATACCTGTGTGAAGAGCAGTGCACATATGTGGGTGTGTGTCAGTTCAGAACTGTGTGTGTGTGACTCAGATTTCTCCCAGAAATCTGAGTATGTGGGTAGGTATAGTTCTGTACCAGTGTATCAGTGTCTATAACTTGTTCAGTGAGTTGAGTTGGGTGCTTTGGGTCAAGTGTTAAGATACAGAGCTAGTATAAGATAATTGCTAGATATCAAGTAAAAAGTTAAGTTACTATATATAACAATATTCTATATATATTTTAGGTAAGTATAAATAACTCTAGTGTGGTGTTTAGTATATCTTAGCTACTAGTATTACCCAGTCAGCCTAGTAATGACTAGTTTAGTTAGGTTGGTCCAGTATGGGCTATCATGGTATATAAATGACCTAGTGAGACCAAGTTGACTAGTATTGACCAGAAGTTCTAGTATGACCTAGAGGCCTCATAATTAAATTAGTTAAGCATGATTAATTCCTTTAAATTCAGTATCTGACATTTATATTCCACAAATAGGTCATTGTGATTCTACTTTGGACTTCGATCCTCACACTTTGCTCAGGACCACAGGCGAGTACATTCTCTGACAGTTTTTGTTTTGTTGATTACTTCTATAAATTATAGTATATTACATACTTGATTTCGACACTATGGATACACGGGTTAGCACCCTAGATCCCTATCATGAGGAGTCGTGATTGGAATCCACCGTGCTAGCGGATGGGGAACTATTAGTAGATTATGTGATCATATCCAAACTTATCATGCATCATAGCTCACCCCACTTCTCACGTCGGGTGCGGCCTGACCATCATCATGCTTCATAGCTGTTATATATGATTAGCCTGACCATTATCATGCATCATAGCTAACCATATGGTTAGCCTGACCTTCAAGAATCATAGCTAATCATATATAACCAGCCTGATCTAGTCCCAAGCCGATCACATAAAAAACTAATATTTCAAACACTTAGCTAGATGTCTACTTTATTCAGATTCACTTGTTCTAGCATTCACTGTTTATTGTTCATTGCTAGATGCTCTATTGCCTATTTCATTTCTTCTGTACTTCTCATTTTCAGTATTTACTCTCATCTAGTATTTCTTACCCTGTTTATAGTCTTTGTCAATTTAATGAAACTGCTGTTAGTGCTTGTGCTTCGCTCCAATCCTGACTGGATAATAAAATTTTCAGAGGACCTGGAGAACTTTTGCCCCACTCATTACGGCCCAGGACAAGAGGGAGATTTTACTCCAGAAATCCCAGAGGAGTTGCCTATCCAAGAGGAGATCTTGCCTGCCTGTACTTAGATTACTTTTTCTGCATTTATTATTTTAGACTGAGACTGAGTTGTATTTTATTATTTGTGACTTTGTGAGGTCATCTAGACCCAGGATTTGAGTTGGACTTATTGTGGTTGGTTTTTAATTAGAACTCTTTTCTATTCTCATCGTGCCATTATTTCTTATAGCTTGTGATTGAGTATAATTATAGAATTGTGGATTCATATTATCATTGTCCTCCGTACGGAGTTGAGATTATTGACAGGATATATTATGTTGAGACTTAGACAGCGTTCTACCGCCGATGCTGCGGCGTAGGCTGGACGTACCCACGACTCATGCCCAAATTTTGGGTGCGGGTCGTGACAGGTTTGAACCTATTAGGGATTCATTTGGTTTATTTAATTGTTTTTTTTCTTTTTCTTTTTCTTTCCTTTTTTATTTTTTTCTTTCTTTTTCCTATATATATATATATATATACACATAGAAAAATCTAGAATTTGTATTAATGCATACCATTAAGCTAGCAACTGTCCACGGGAATACGAAGTACACGATAATCAATACTAAATATACACGATGAAATACATGTAAAAGAGTACCCGCTGAACACGATAGGGGGCAACATCCCATGACATGATCCATTTAGTACTAGTCCGTGTAGCCACTATATCGGGATTAAGTAAACAGTTCTAGAACAAGTGATATATACACTATCATAAAATAAAAACTAACAGAGAGATGTACTCATCTCTGGTCCTGAGCAAAGGGTGTCTCTTGATGCCCAAGCTGGTGTCACACAATCCTATTTAGAAAATATTAAGTTAATAGGTGTAAATGAGAAGAAAGAGTTAAATGATGCTCTAATATGCTTCTAAGTCTATTTTAGGTTCAAACTAAGGTTTACTAGTTAATACTAAACTATACTACTAATACTTAGCTAATATAGTTACCTATTATATGCTCACTAATAACATAATAATACTTACTAACTAATTTACTATACACTAATTAACTCTATAAAATTCACACTGACATCTATATATAGCTAACTGGCCTCAATACAACTGAGAACTACTAGTAACCATTAACTAACATATACTAACACACTATTGCTAAATAACAATGATAACAACTTACAATAACCCAATTCAACCTTACTCAAATTCACTATTTGATATAAGAATGATACTATCGATTACCTGATGTTAACAGATATTCTACACACTAACTTATTTTACTAAACATGCCTTACTGACATCTAACTAACAATCTTACTAATACTAACTTAAATACTTACTATGTGAACCTATCCTAACTGCTGCTATTAATTAAACTAATCTTATACTTTATACTAACTGATACCTACCCTCTTCATATCTGAGACTAAACTAAAACCCCCAATTAATACATAGCCCACACCTAAGTGATACACTTTCCTTGCATACATGTACCGTGCATGTGCACACTTACACTGCATTACAAAGCCTGCACTACAAGTCTTAACCCGAGCCTTCTTCATTCAATCATAAACCCCACTAACACCCATACACTCTAAGTATTATTCTATTCTTATTTGGAATGATCCTCTACTTTAATATTATCCCTGAACTGCTACCCAACTAAGCTTTTCACTGCAATTGCAGTGAACTCTACCTAATTTGCTACTGCGCTCCACACAGTCCCATAACCCATAGCAAGGTTTGCTCTTGCTCACAGTATTTGGGTTGCTACTACTAGAATTTACCACCTTGTTGCTGCTACTGTGTCCCCTTATTCAATTGTTACTATCACATGCTCGAGTCACTTCACTGCACACAAGCTGATCACCCCACCCAGACCTACTAACAGTCATAATGTTTATCCCCTATACATCCTTGTCAACACTGCTACATTAACATGTAGTATGAGACACACACACACACACAATTAAATACACTATATACTAACTGATCACATTAAATACAGCATCCTGCCATACACTTAAAAACTTATGAGTTTCCCCTCACTGCTATCCTAATACCCGACCATCATCACTCCCAACATTGAACTACAGAGACACATTAACACTTAGTCACAGGTATAGTGTACACACTGATATGATGCACAAATATAAGGCCAGCACACTTCACTGACTTGTGCACACTACACAGTCAGTAAATCCTACCTTGTCTACATATGTAATACACAATAACAATATAATTATGGATGTAGTCCCACTATAATATTTATACAAACACTTATTAACATACTCATATATATATATATATATATATATATATACATATATATATACATATATATATATATACATATATATATATACATATATATATGACATTTAAACAAACACCTATGGAGTCTACAATTTGGGAGTCAAGATACACACTCTAATGAGGACCAAAATCTGAATTCTTCCTCAATAAGCATTCCTAATAACCAATTACACATATCATATAACAATTATAACTTTCTAGAATGAGAATTAAAGAGAAGTCATGCAAAATACCTAAAATGGGCTACGTGTCACGCCCCAGTCCCAAAATACGTAGGACTAGGAATACGTAAGCATGTCAGCCGTATGTATATGGCAACTCCAATATATGGATACCATCCTACACACGTACGTTGTAATATGAATATTAACTCACATGTGGTATATATACGGTTACAAGTCATAGATATACTAATCTCATCCACACAACAAGTCATAGAAAAGAAGTAGCTAAACTAGGATAATGAGTCTGAATAATCCAAAAACAATAGTCGGGTGGAGATAAATCTACTGCCAATGACTATATCCAAACTAAAATGAGAGAGGAGGGTAAATCTCCAATATAAAATAAGATGATGATGGAAGTGTATCAGCTAAGAGATCCATTGCTAGAGGTAATCAAAGCTGCTCAGAAGGTAAGACCACCTTGGCAGAAATAATGTGTCAGGTCCCGGCCCGTACTCCTGCGAATACTCTTGATCGTCTATACCTGGCAAGGGACCAGGTCCTTAGAGGGACGTAACAAGATACATAGGAGCATGTCAATTGAATACAATAAACATGCAATATAGATAGAAAATATATAAGTACACTGTACAAGACAATCTATATGAAATGCATAATGAGGATAACTTTTTGACGTATAGGCAAGGGTAGGCTACTCTATCTAATCTCACCACTCACACACACGTCTAGAACATTAAAAATTGACATACCTCAAGGGTAGCGACCAGTACGACACCAGAAATCGACATACCTCGAGGGTAGCGACCAGCGTGACACACTACCGTAGTGCGTGCTAGATACTACGGTTTACCAGAGTAGTTATAGCCCATACGCCTACTGATTGTCCTTCCCTCCCATGATACTATATGTCAAGTGTGTGTCAACATCTATATAGTATATAATTATGACTGAAAGAAAACACACATACAATAAATATACAGAATATAATAAGCATGCAAGGTACTGTAAGTAATTTGGCAAGGTATACTTGCCTGGCAAGAAAGCTGCAAAGTATAAACGTCCAAGCGTCAAGCACACAAGAGTAGAAACTACGGCCTCAGAATAAACGTCTCCGGATGCTGAAATAAATATCACCAACATTCCTAGAATAAGCAAAATAGCTAGAAAATACTACCCTTTCGTCCAATTTGGACACAGGGGCAAAACGGTAATTTTGGGTCAAAGCGAGGTCCACATGTAGCCCACTTTGTATCGAAATATGTGCCAGAGGTAAAGGTCTCTAAATTGGATAAATTATAGGTCAAACCAATTCTAAACGTCAATACGAACTCAACGGTACGTCCAATTTTATATTCCGGTGAGCCGAACAAAATTCTGACCAAAAAGTCAACCGTATGGCCCGCAAATAGGCGGCTTGGTCAACTATCTCAGAATTGTATGAAACCTGGGTCACAGGACCAGCGTGATACCTTAAATCCAATAGCGCAAGTTTTGTTACGTTCTGGCGAGCGTACACTAAATGGTGCAATATTTTATAAAAGTCACGATACGGGGCATTTTTACGGACACAGGATAATTTTGACGCGCACACATGTCCAAATCAGTTTCCGTGAAAGCTCATATGTCAGGACATACCATACGCGTCTTTCGGTACAACTGGTATGCGATAAGGCGGTCCCGTTTGGCGGGGTGCGCTCCGTATTTCCTTTTTCTTTTCTATTTTCTTTTCTATTATTTTATTAATTCCTTCATTTTCTTTTCTTTACCTTTTTTATTATTACTATTAATATTATTATTACTATTACATACATTATTATTACTCTTTTATTATAACTAACGCTTATTATTATTAGTATTATTATTATTATTATAACTATTACTTAATACTTATTATTATTATTATTACGCTATTTATAATATTTGCATATATATTTGAGGTATATAAAAATATACATTTGTACCCAAATTAAATTCTAAAAAATCTATTACTCTTCCACAGAGATTCCTAAAATAAAATAATAGGACTTTGTGCAATAATTCTAAATGAGTATTTATCCAAGAAATTAAAGCAATAATATATTTTCTAATTAACTACAAAATAATATAGATAAATTCAATAATTAATTAATTAAATATAATATGAGAATATGGGGTTTTATACTCCGTATCACACAGTATCGCACTGTATCATGATATGGCCTACTTGTGTCCAATTATGGATACGTAACTAGTGTTCCATTCCTGATCTAAGTCCAATATAACTAAATTAGTCTCATGACACACACTTGATGTGTCAATCTCATAATTCCCCTAAAATATATACAAAAACCTGTGTAAAATTCTTTATACATAACCAATTGGCCTAGAACTTGTTCCTATAGGTAGCCCTATGCCATGTGGTGGTTTCTAATGGTCAAATGCATAATTTAGAAGCTAGGGAGAAGATAAATTCGGAATTTTACCTATTTGGAGATGGATTCTGAATGAAAGAGCTCTACGATACGATCCGGACACGATCTCTCCATTAAAGCTCCTTCTCCTTCTGTTTCTTGCTTCTCTAAGCTCTAAAGATCTTTAAAAGATGAAAATATAGAAGAAATGTAAATGAATTGAGAGAGGTTGATGGAGGAATGAAGGAATTGGGGATATAGAAATGAGAGTATAAAATAAAGTGGAGAGAGAGAATAGCCCCTCTAATGTGGTCGTCTCCTTTCTCCCTCTCTAAGCTACTAACAAATATCCAATTAGCCCTCCACTAGTGTCTTGTAGGTTCTAATTAGGGAGGGGTAATTTGGGAAGGCTTCAAACTAATAAAAATTAACTCTAATTCTCCTAATTAGCTAAAAGGAATAGGTTTTAATGGACTTAGTCCATGTTGGACTCACAAGTTGTCATGACAAGTCTAATTGGGTTCACATGTGTCGAGTCTAACTAATAGGCTATCCCACTAACTATAATAAATAATACAAATCATAAATAATTATTTATAACACTCTAATTAATATTATGATCTATAAAAATAAAATAACTAGACCAAATTACTAAATTACCCCTATTTGGAAAACTGAGGATGACAAGCTACCCTCCTTAGAAAAATTTTGTCCTCGAAATTTAAGAAAGGAACCAACTACCACAAGCAATCACTACAAGCAAGAAAGAATTATACCTCACGGCTTAAACAGATAAGGATATCGCTCGTGCATCTCGGCTTCTCGCTCCAAGGTAGACTCTCCTGGAGAGTGATATCTCCATGCGACGCATACCAAAGGAATCATCTTGTTCTGCAGCACCTTCTTCCTACGATCTAGAATATCCATAGGCTGCTCTAGATAACTGAGAGTTGGACCCACCTTGATCTCCTAGTGATCCAATACATGGCTAGGATATGCAACGTCCCATCTCAGCTGCGACACATGGAACACATTGTGCACTCCCTCCATTGCAGGCGGTAGTTCTAGTATGTAGGCCATTGTACCGACCCTCTTAAGAACATCTAAGGGTCCGATGCCGTGGACTAAGCTTTCCGCCTCTACCAAAGCAAATTATGCCCCGTGTCGGAGAAATCCTTAAGAACACCATATCACCCACCTAGCACGAAACATAGCCTTAGCACTCTATCTAATACAAGTAATCCCCAAAAATACAAACAAAACCTATACCACAAACTCCAATGGTCTCCGATGGCTATCGTCCCAATGCCGTTGTCTGTTATACGCCACCCGAAGTCTATCCCTTGTAGAAGCATAAAATATGCTGGGAAATTGTCCGCCTATTTTACAGTCAAAACCCCCCAACATACATAAAGTCCACGTAAAACAGAGCTTCAAGGTTATTTGGCATAAAATAGGGCTTCAGAGCTATCCGCATAAAACAGAGCTTCAAGACTGTTTGGCATAAAATAGGGCTTCAGAGCTGTCTGCGTAAAATAGAGCTTCAAGGCTGTTTGGCATAAAATAGGGCCTCAGAGCTGTCCGCATAAAACAGAGCTTCAAGGCTGTTTGGCGTAAAAGATTGTTATACCTTCCTGCGTAAAGTTTAAAATACGTTATTTTAAATGCAGCGTAAAGTTGTACGAGGAACTCTTCGTATTCCCCGGATGAATTTGTCAGTCAAATCAGTGAACCTAACATCTGACAAAAGTACTACACGATGATCGAGAGGACGGCTGTGATAATAATTTTGCACAGAGACCCAGGTTGTTATTTAGTGACATATTTTTGATACAAGTCATTTTTACGCATTCAAAGGAAGAAAAATATAGTCTTCTAAATACGCTGCCTATTCTACATTGACAGAAATGAGTTTTTATGCTCAATATAAGACAAAATCAAATTCTACATCAAAAGATGTTTCTTGTACAGAGCTTGAGGTATATCTCTGCATTTAATGCACGAGATTTTGTTCTATTTTTAAAATTTTGTCATGACTGGGAAAGCTAATACGGTCACATCATCATCCTTGCATTTTATGTCAACCAGGCTATTTTCAACTATAGAAGTATGCCGTATGTTATCTCCTCGAAATATGCCAACTCGGCTATATTTGCAAAGGTACGTTGATAAGGCTATTTAGCCCACAATAAGCTCAAGACCTCAGTCGTGAAATATAATTGGCTATTTTATGCTGGTTATCTATTATTCATAAATCATCAAGTTTTACGCAGGGGCAGTTACCTACGTGGCTTGCATGCCATGATCTTCGAGAAACGGTTATATGCGTTACCTTATAAAGGGATATGTGTCATACACAAATTTAGAAGATTATTTGAACGTGGGTAGCAGTTGTCATAACCGCAGCATAAAGAATGCAATCTTCTTCACAGTTTGGCATTTTACGCCAACAAGATAGTTACTTAGCTTTTACGCTAACCATCTTTTCGTAGGGGCGGTTACCTACGTGGCTTGTATGCCATGATCTTCGAGAAGCGGTTATACGCGTTACCTTATTAAGGGACACATGTCGTACACAGATTCAGAAGATTATTGGAACGTGGGTAGCAGTTGTCATAACCGCAGCATAAAGATGCAATCTTCTTCACAGTTTGGCCTTTTATGCCAACAAGACAGTTATTTGATTTTTATGCCAACCAGGCAGTTATTTGATTGATCTCTATAAATAGAGACCCCTGGTCACAAGGAAAAGGAGGAAGGAAAAAATGAGGTTTTGGCTAACAACTTTGGCAACAGGAATTCGATCCTACTTGCAACTTTCCTTTGGCTGGCTTTTGCCTTCAGTTCAAAGAAATTTTGAAGCTTCTTCTACAGCACTTCTTCATCATCGTGTAGTCCAAGGAATAAAGTGATCGACTGCAGATCAGACTTCCATAGCAATACTTCCCCAGAATTATTTTATTGTACTTAATATCCTCATATAGGATTATTTGTACTTTTCTCTTTTCTCGTTTGTAAGCAAAAGTTTTGGGTAAACCTTTTGTTTATCCAAACATCCCTGGTAAGCTTCACCTTCTCAGCTGCATCCATGACCATCTCGGGTCCCAATAAGGCTCTCTCACCAATATCATCCCATGATAACAGAGTACGATATCTCCGTCCATACAATACCTCAAATGGTGACATCTCGATACTGTCCTGGTAGCTGTTGTTGTAAGCAAACTCTACCAAGTAAAGATGATCCTCCTAAGAGCCTCTGAAATCCAAAATATAAGTATGAAGCATATCCTCGAGAGTATAGATAGTCCTCTCCGACTGTCTGTTTGTCTGAGGGTGATATGTGGTACTAAACTTGAGCTGGGTACCCAAGCTAGCCTGCAAACTCCTCCAAAAATAGAATATGAAGTGAGTATCCGGATCGGAGACTATGCTCACGGAACTCCATGCAATCTGACTATCTGCCGCACATACATCTCCACGAGCTTCTCCGTAGACGTACCCACTTTGAATGGCAAGAAATAGGCCAATTTGGTTAACCTGTCTATGATGACCCAAATCGCATCTTTTCCTCCTGGAGAATGCAGAAGCCCTGATACAAAGTCCATTGTCACATCCTCTCATTTCTACGCTAGAATGGGTAAATGCTGAAGTAATCCACCTGGCCTCTGCCTTTCCGCCTTTACCTGCTGACATACCAAGCATCTGGATACAAAGCTTGCCATCTCCCGCTTTATACCATACTACCAAACGTGCTCTCTCATGTCTCTATACATCTTGTTGGTACATGGATGCATAGAGTACTGAGATCAATGCGCCTCCGGAAGAAGCGCAATGCTCCACTCGGCACACACAATCTGGTACCGTGCCGCAATGATCCATCCTCTACAATACTGAAGTCCTCTGCCAATCTCATCCGTACTTGCGCTCTGATGCTCCTCAGAGACTCATCCTCAAACTGTGCAGCTTTGATCCGGTCCATCAACTCTGACTGAACCTGAAGTCCCCACATCTGTGTAGCAACTCCCGAAACTAGCACCTCATTACCCAAACTATCAAGATCGACCAATAAATATCTGTCCCTCGTCAAGTACATAGCCACTAGATACCTGCTCAAGGCATCAACAACTACGTTGGCCTTTCCTGGATGGTACTGCAAATAAATATCGAAGTCCTTCATCAACTCCAACCATCGCCGCTGCCTCATGTTGAGCTCTTTTTGTGTAAATACATACTTCAAGCTCTTGTAGTCTATAAAGATCTCCATACGCTCTCCGTACAAGTAGTATTTCCATAGCTTTAGAGTAAAAATGACTGCTGCCAACTCCAAATTATGGGTAGGGTAATTCTTCTTATGAGGACGTAATTGCCTGGAAGTATAGGCAATCACTTTCCTTTTATACTGCAACACACATCCCAAACCCTTATCCTAAGCAACACTATATATAAAAAATTCTCGTGTCCCTGATGGCAACGTCAATACTGGAGTTATAGTCAACCTCTTCTTTAGTTCCTCAAAAGTGGCCTGACACTCCTTAGTCCAGACGAACTCTACGTCCTTCTTGGTCAGCCTAGTCATCGGCTCTGCAAACTTGGAAAAATCTTGAACAAATCTTCGATAATAGTCTGCCAATCCAAGAAAGCTCCTGATCTCTACCATTGAACTCGGGGTAGACCACGAATTAACTGCTGATATCTTCTTTGGGTCTACTGAGATCCTGTCTCCTATAATCACATGCCCAAGAAATTTAACCCTATCAAGGAAGAACTCACACTTCGAAAGCTTTCCATACATCTTCTCCTTCCTAAGGATCTCCAGAACTATCCTCAGGTGCTTCTCATTCTCCTCCAGGGTCTTCGAATATATCAATATATCATTAATAAAAACCATAACAAACTGATCCAGGTACTGATGAAACACCTTATTCATCAGGTTCATGAATATCGTCGGGCATTAGTCAACCCAAACGGCATCACAAAAACCCAAACTGCCCATACCGAGTCCTGAAAGCTGTCTTCGGAATGTCTTCCTTCTTCACTTTCTGTTGGTGGTATCCCGACCTCAAGTCTATCTTCGAGAATACCTTGGCTCTGCTCAACTGATCAAACAGATCGTCAATCCGCTACAACAAATATTTATTCTTGATCGTGATATTGTTGAGAACCCTATAGTCGATCCACATATGTAGCAACCCATCCTTCTTCGGTACAAATAATACCGGAGCACCCCACGGTGATAAACTAGACATGATGAAGCCCTTGTCCTGTAACTCATCTACCAGCTTCTTCAACTCTACCAGTTCATTATTGTTCACCCTATATACGTGTTATGATATTGGGTCTGTGCCTGACACTAAGTCTATAGAGAACTCCATATCTCTGTCTGATGGCAACCCCGATAACTCATCCGAAAAGACGTCCATATACTCTACAATCAACGGATGTGGTGGCTCCTTCTCTTCCCCCATAGCTCCACAAAAGTCTCCCTCACTCTGCTCTATTGCTCATCTAACAAACTCAAACTCTGGCTCTCCTAGCATCTGAAATAAAACTCTAACCCTAGCATCTGAAATAAAACTCTACCTCCACGACAATTGATACTAGTATGGTTTCTACTCAACCAATCCATCCCAAGTACTAAGTAGTAGCTCGAAAGTGGCATTACGAGTAGAAACGTGCTCAACTCTTGGCCTCCCAAAGAAACTTTTTAATCTTTGCAAACATCACAGACCAGGATAATGCCACCCCCGGTCGTGATCTTGCAAGTCCTTGCCAACGGTTTAGTCTTAAGATGATGGTTAAAAGCAAAAGATACAGATACAAAACTATGTGAAGCACCAGAATCAAATAAAGCATGAGCTGGAAAAGAATCAAGATAGACAAAACCTGAAATGACATATCCAACTGGCTTCTCCTCCTCGATGGTCAAGGCAAAAGATCGCCCTTGCTGTGCACCTCTTTGCTGCTACTAGTGTTGTACGAACCTCTGCTGCTGTGTCGACAACGGTGGTCCTCTTTGTTGTCCCGTAGGTGGCCTGGCAGGTGATCTCTGTGCCTGTGCTCCTCCTTAAGCTGGACGAGCTGGAGCCTGTCAACAATTCCTCAGCTAGAGGTCCCCTGATCCACGGAATAAGCACAGGCCCAATCTCATTCTGCACACATCCCATTTATATCCCAGCTTCTTGCAGAATGGGCAAGGAATGACCGGCTGAGATGGTCTCTGAATCTAGTGTGCCTGTTGTACTGGCACTCTAGCTGGTGCGGGGAACTGTTGTCTCGGCTGCTGAAAGTGTCTCTGATGTTGCTGCTAAAAGTGAAGCTGCTTTGCTGGCCCTGCACTACTGCTAGCTCCTGTGGGATCCTTCATCCTCTTGGAGCCAAGCTCCAAATCATCCTCCGCCTGCTATTCTTATTCTAGGATCTCCTTAAATATAGTGGTACGATATCCGCTTGTATGGAATTTGATCTTTCCATTCAGACCCTTTCTGAACTTCTAGGCCTTTCCTCGAGGATTCTGCAGTACTCTATTGCATATTCGTCTACCGCCATGATGCCCTATATGAGGTACTAAAACTGGATCTCTAGAGAAGTTAGAGCCACATCTGGGAAGAACTTCTCCTTAAAATTCTTCTTAAAAGCTTTCCAAGTAAGTCCAAGTGTTGAGATCCTTGGGTCGGTCCTGAACCATGTGAAAGCAATGCCGTACATCATGATCCTTACTGACTCTACCTGTAGTCTCTCTGGAATCTGTGCCAGCCACAAGTTCCTCTCTATGCCTTCAATCCAGTCATCCGCATAAATTATCCCCTCAATGCGCTTAAAGTCCTTGGGCTCCATCATCTTAAAGTCAATGATAGTCCCTGAATTGGCTGCTGCGGGGCCTATGGAGATGGAGCTACATATGGCTAGACCAAGGCAACTCTCTCAACTGCGACGAGTACAAGCTGGTGGGCATTCTTAATGTCCTACCTCATGACCTTAGACTGGCGCTGTTGACCTCCGAATGGGCCCTCTGTTCCTCCATCATATTCTGAAAGAGTGCAAATACCTGTGCTGGATCAACTGTTGGTGGTGGTAGTGGTAGCTCCCCTGAAGCTGTAGGCACCTTCCTTTGTGAAGCTATGGGTACTGTCCTCTGGACTAGAGGTGGAGCACCCACGAAAGATGCTACAGAAATGCCCACCTAGACCGGTGAAGCGGCCCTCTGAGCTGGAGCTGATAGAGTAGGGTCTTCTGCTTCCCTCCTCGGAGGTGACAAAGCGACCAACCTCCCTAATACTTCGTTTGAGCGCTGGGATCGCGTCTTCAGCAACATCCTGAAGATAGATTAAGACAAAGAAATCAATATTGAGTAAGATATGATATCATCAAAGAAGGATATAATTATTCAAAGTAAAGCAAGCATTCATATAGATAGAAATAGCAAAACAGATATTTGGAAATATTTTCTAGTTGTGATTGAATATACTCTCAGCCTATATCATATATCCTAAAGTAGGCTCGTAGCAGTACTCTAAGTCTGAGCAGCACTATGAAATCGTACTACTTGCGATCTCTGGACCTGCATGGGCCACCACTAAACATGTGTCATGATCCACACCCGGAATAAGGGCATGAGTACGTGAACAACGTCCAGCCTACGTCGTAACAACGACGTAGAACGCTGTATTTCTCAACAATCTATCTAAACATCTCATACAATATATATATATATATATATATATATATATATAATGTACCTGTTATGTCATCTCAACTCCAAATGGAGAAACAATATGGTATATGATAATGAATCCAATACTCAATCATAATATCAAACTAGGGGAAGAAATAACACGTTATGAAATAGAAAGATGAAATAAGAATCACAAATGTCCCCAACACAACAACTCCCAAGAGCAATAATATACATGTCATGAGTCTAAAATAAGGCTAATACGATGACCAAAGAATATAAGTCTAAGCCTCCTCAGTCACTGGCACTAGGTTCTCCTGCTCTAGGGAAGAATCCTCTAATGGCTCGCTGTCCTGCGGCACGTAGTAAGTGGGACACTGCTCCTCAAGCCAATCATCTGAAAAATATATCCAATCAGGATTGGAGCGAAGTAAAAAACTCTGAAAGCAGTTCCAAATACATGGTAGAGCATATATGACAATTCATAGAAAACAAATATAAGATAACTAGCAATAGGAAATGACAATAAACTAGAGTGAATACGTGAAGTACTGGAATGAAAGAACAGGCAATATGGAATAACTGCGAGTAATAAAAATAGATAAACTAGCTAATGTGCCTTAAAGTACAAGTTCGTTATGTAATCGGTTTAGGTTGAACACGAATTCAATATGGTAACCCGATTACAAGTGTAATATGTAATTGACATATACACGAATACAATTGGGCTTGATCACATAACCAACTCCTACTCCCCCGTCCCCAACCAATACTCATGGATCCAATTACGACACGTTATGAATACGAATATAAGCACACTAAATACGAGCAGTGTGTGAACACAAAGTATACGATAATCAATACCTGATACACACGATGAAATACATATAAAAGAGTGTCCACTGAACATGGTAGGCGATAACATCTCATGACATGATCCATTTAGTACCAGTTCGTGTAGCCACTGTGTCGGGATCTAGTAAATAATTTTAGAATAAGTAATATATACACTATCATAAAATAAAAACTAACAGAGAGATGTACTCGCCTTTGGTCCTGAGCAAAGGGTGTCTCTCGATGCCCAAGCTGGTGTCACACAATCCCATTAAGAAAATATTAAGTTAATAGGTGTAAATGAGAAGAAAGAGTTAAATGATGCTCTAATATGCTTCTAAGTCTATTATACGTTCAAACTAAGGTTTACTAGTCAATACTAAACTATACTGGCTATAATACTAATACTTAGCTAATATAATTACCAATTATATGCTCACTAATAACATAATAATACTTACTAACTAATTAACTATACACTAATTAACTCTATAAAATTTATACTGACATATATATTTAGCTAACTGACCTTAATACAACTTAGAACTACTAGTAACCATTAACTAATATATACTAAATTACTATTACTAAATAACAATGATACCAACTTATAATAACCCAACTCAACCTTACTCAAATTTACTATTTGATATAAGACTGATACTACCCATTACCTGATGTTAACAGACATTCTACACAATAACTTATTTCACTAAACATGCCTTACTGACATCTAACTAACAGTCTTACTAATACTAACTAAAATACTTACTATGTGAACCTATCATAATTGCTGCTATTAATTAAACCAATCTCACACTTCATACTAACTAATACCTACCCTCTTTATATCTGATACTAAACTAAAACCCCCAATTAATACATGTCTTACACCTCAGTGATACCCATTTCTTGCATTCCTATACAGTGCATATGCACACACTGCATTATAAAGCCTACACTGCAAGTCTTAACCTGAGCCTCCTTCATTCATTCATGTACCCCACTAACACCCCTACACTCTAATATATTATTCTACTCTTACCTGGAATAGTCCCCTACTTTAACACAATACCTGAACTGCTACCCAACTAAGCTCTTCACGGCAATTACAGTAAACTCTACCTGCAATTGCTACTGCTCTCCATACAGTCCCATAACCCACAACAAGGTTTTCTCTTGCTCACAGTATCTAGGTTGCTATTGCACTAGAATTTCCTACCTTGTTGCTGCTATTGTGTCCCCTTATTCAATTGTTACTACTACATGCTTGAGTCACTTCACTGCACACAAGTTGATCACCCCACCCAGACCTACTAACAGTCAGAGTGTTTATCCCCCTATACATCCTTGTCAACACTGCTACACTAACATATAGTATGAGACACATATACACATAATTAAACACACTACACACTATCTGAACACATCAAACACAGCATCCTGCTATACACTTAAACACTTATGAGTTTCCCCTCACTGTTGTCCTAATACCCTACCATCATCACTCCCAACACTGAACTACAGAGACACATTCACACTTAGTCATAGGTATAGTGTACATACTGATATGATGCACAAATATAAACCCAGTACACTTTACTGACTTGTGCACACTGCACAGTCAGTAAATCCCACCATGTTCACATATGTAATACACAATGACAATATAATTATGGATGTAGTCCCACTATAATATTTATACAAACACTTATTAACATACTTATACTTATATATATATATATATATATATATATATATATATATATATATATATATATATATATATATATATATATATATATGGCATTTAAACAAACACCTATGGAGTCTACAATTTGGGAGTCAAGATACACACTCTAATGAGAACCAAAATCCTAATTCTTCCTCAATAAGCATTCCTACTAACCAATTACACATATTGTGTAATAATTATAACTTGCTAGAATTAGAATTGAAGAGAAGTCATGCAAAACACCCAAAGTGGGCTCCGTATCACACGGTATCGTACCGTATCGTGATATGGCCTACTTGTGTCTAATTGTGGACACGTAGCTAGTGTCCCAACCCCGATCTAAGTCCAATATAACTAAATTAGTCTCATGACATACACTTGATGTGTCAATCTCGTAATTTCCCCAAAATATAAACAAAAACTATATAGAATTTTATATACACAACTAATTGGCCTAGAACTTGTTCCTATAGGTAGCCCTATGTGATGGGGTAGTTTCTAATGGTCAAATGCATAATTTTGTAGCTAGGGAGAAGATAAATTCAGAATTTTATCTATTAGGAGATGGATTCCCAATGAAAGAGCTCTACGACATAATCCGGACACGATCTCTTTACTAAAGCTCCAAAGCTCCTTGAGGGATAAAAATGAGAGATAAATATAAATAAATTGAGAGAGGTTGATGGAGAAATAAAGGAATTATGGATCTATGAATTGTGGATCTAGAAATAAGAGTGTAAATGAAGTGGAGAGATATAATAGCCCCTCTAATGTGGCCGGCCCCTTTCCTCCTCTCCAAGCTACTAACAAATATCAAATTAACCCTCCACTAGTGTCATGTAGGTTCTAATAAGGGAGGAGTAATTTAGGAAGGCTTTTAACTAATACAAATATAAATTAATTCTAATCCTCCTAATTAGCTAAAGAGAATGGGTTTCAATGGGCCTAGTCCATGTTGGACTCAAAAGTTATCATTACAAGTCTAATTGGGTTCACATGTGTCGAGTCTAACTAATAGTCTAGTCCACTAACTATAATAAATAACAAAAACCACAAATAATTATTTATAACACTCTAATTAATATTATGATCTATACAAATAAAATAACTAGGCCAAATTACTAAATTGCCCATATTTAGAAAAGTGAGGATGACAAACCTACCCTCCTTAGAAAAATTTTGTACTCAAAATTTAAGGAAGGAACCAACTACCATAAGCAATCACAACAAGCAAGAAAAAATTATACCTCACGGCTCAAACAGATAAGGATATCGCTCGTGCATCTCAGCTTCTCGCTCCAGGTAGACTTTCCTGGAGAGTGATGCCTCCACGCGAATCGTACCAAAGAAATTGTCTGGTTCCGCAGCAACTTCTCCATGTGATCTAGAATCTCCACCGGCTGCTCTAGATAACTTAGAGTCGGACCCACCTCGATCTCTGAGTGATCTAATACATGGCTAGGGCTGCCACGTACCGTCTCATCTGCGATATGTGAAACATGTTGTGCATTCCCTCCAGTGCAGGCGGCAAGTCTAGTCTGTAGGCCACTACACCATTCCTCTCAAGAACATCGAAGGGTCCGATGTACCATGGACTAAGCTTTCTGCCTCCACCAAAATGAATTATGTCCCGTGTCAGAGAAATTGTACCCCTTGTCGCAGATTGCAGTTTTGAGGGAGGGCTTAGAGAATGCCCAACGGGTTGCTCAGACAGCTTTGGATTTGGTTACAGCTTACCAAACTCCACAACCGAAGGTAGCACGTATCTTGGATTTTGTGAAGATGAAGCCCCACAATTTCTGTGGTACCGAGGGTATCATATATGCAGATGAGTGGTTTAAGGATACTGAGAGACTTATTCACGTCTCCTGACTACCTGAGGATCTGAAGATTGAGACTGTAGGCCTTTACCTACATGACATTGCTAGGACTTGGTTTAGAAATGAACCCAAGCTCGCGGTGCAAGACCTCACTTGGGAGATGTTTAGAGATCTTTTCAAGGAGAAGTTCTTTCTCATAGCGGCGAAGGAAATTCTGGAGAAGCAATTCTAGAACTTGGAGCAGGGCAGCTTATCAGTGGATGAGTATGCTGCAGAGTTCAGCAGGCTTAGTAGATTTGAAGAGTACATGGTAAGAGATACGGAGGACCTAGCTTGCAGGTTCTGAGAGGGCTTGAGCAAGAAGGTCAAGATTTATATTTCCTCTTCCCATACGACTTATGCTGAGATATTGGTAGAGGCTCAGTGGGTTGAAGTTGATCTAAGCCTCGGGCTCAAGAGGGGTCGAGATTCTCTTGGAGGCAGTAGTGGTAGTAGTTTGATACAGGAGAAGCGTCCCTATATTCAGCAGGATACTTTCCAGTATCATCAGCATCATCTTTTTGAGGGACTCCAGTTTAGCAGTTTCAGCTGTAACAGCCTCCTTTTGTTTTACCACCAGTTCAGTAGCATCACCAGCAGCAGGAGAGGCAAACATAATTGTGGGTGTGTGTGCCTATTATTGAGGACCAGGGCATATTTAGGAGAATTGTAGAAGGAGGTTGGGCCAATATCTCTTTTGTGGATCCGTCGAGCATAGAGTGCGAGACTGTCCCACTACTCCTCCACCAACCGTTCCGAGGATGACTCAGCCAGTAGTATGAGATTACCAGCAGTAGATCCCTTGACTCTTCAGTTAGATGCAGGTGTTACTCAGACCTATTTTATTATTTCTTGTAGATGCTAGTATCATAGTTAGCATAGAGTATAATTTTGCTCTAGATTATATTTGAGATAAGTTGCATTAGGAAGCATTACCTTTATATGGTAGAATCAAGATTATACTAGTATTTAGCACCTGGAGCTCACTATTATCCTTCCTATTTTAGGTTATGTATCTATTTTTGTTCAATATTATCAAGTTTTAAACTTCCCTCTTGCCTCTAAACCTAATACTAACAAACACTATCATTTCGTCTAAGTCCAAGATTAATGATGTATTTAGAGTTGTCCTGATATCTTTCCCTCTTTCCTTTTGTTCATGGAATTATTTAAAGATTAAAGGGTAAGTTCACTTTAATTAGTACCATGTCCTTCAAATATCATGATCTATTGTCAAAGTCTAACTTCTGTCATGCTCCAGTCCCAAAATACCAAGGGACTAGCCACGTGGCAATGGCCAGCAGCACAACTCCAATGGGCAACCCAATTTAATGGACCCGTTAGAGTGAACTTAAGATGTAATACATATAAATATTTGTCTACAACACCTGTCATAGTTTATATATCTAATCTCATCCATAATAAGAATCAAGATCACAAAGAGATAGTCCAGTCACAATAATAATAAAATTAAATTGTCTATCAAAATATAGTAAAAATAATGTCACAGGGAATAATCTGTCATTAATAATGGAAAGAAAAATAACCAAGTGCAAATATCCATAAGTCACTAAACCAAGACCAAATTTCTAAGAGACACTAAGCATAAATTAATAGAGGAAATAACTGAGTACTCAAGAGAAATCCTCCGACACAACCTCGTCCTTTGGTACAAGTACTGCTCCAATGTCAGCTCATGATCCGTAAATCTTGGGGTAACTCTCATCATCTATACCTGGGGACATAATCCAAATCCATGTCCTTAGGGGACATAGCAAGGTATAATAAACACTCAAGTCCAAGTAACAGTAATAATAAACAGTGTGCTCAAGGAAAACTATCGTAACCAGCTAAGTGAATGCACATGAGAACACCCTCGTCTACTAAACCACCAATGATAGAAGGTCTCAATAGACACGATCGTAACTAAGGAATATGGAGGGAGTGTACAGGCCCCACGACAGGTACCCGCAATACTAAGAATGACCGAAGCAAAAGCAACGATAGGCAAGTCATAAGTTCTTGCCCAACGGTACGGGTATGTTCTCCCTGATCCCCATGCACTACCAGAATAAGTCAAATTAGCGACGTCTAAAAACGTCGCTAAATGGAAAAAAAATGTTACTACATAATTTTAGCGACGTCTATAGCGACATTCCGATAAAGTCGCCTTTAAGCTAGTCGCTGACCGAAAAAATATCGCAAAACGTCGCTATACCGACGTTTTATAGCGATGTATATGTGTCGCTATATTAGCGACGTAACGTTGCTAAATTAGCGACGTGTTGTTTGTCGCTATATGTCACTAATTGTTTTTCTTTTTAGCGACGTTATGCGATACCTTTAGCGACGTTATATTGACCTGGCAATACTGCCATGTCAGCAGTTTAGCGACGTTCAGCGACGTACTCAGCAAAGTTTTTAGCAATGTATTTAGCGATGTTCAGCGACGTAATCAGTGACATATTTAGCGACGTATATAAATGTCACAAAATGTCGCTAAAAACATCGCTAAAGATTCAGTGAAAAAATAAAAAAATTGAATATTGAATTGTTTCAAAACCAATCTTCCTGCAGTTTATGAATTCATAATTTATACAAATAGACCCGGAGCAACCCTCCATTGAATTTGCTGGGTTCGTCGACCCCCTTTGGTTGAACACTTAACACCGATAAATTAACATATATTTAATATAAATAATATAGTAAAATTTGAAGAAAATAAAATATTAAGATTACAATCCGAGTCAGAAGAAAATCTTGTCGTAAAGAATACAATAAATATCCATACAACTAAGTACAAAAAATAAAGTCGGAAAGCCTCAAAAATAAAGAATATTCATAAATGGCCAAATATCATAGCTCAAATGTCACGCCCCAGTCCCAAAACACGTAGGACCAGACACGTGGCAATGGCCAGCTGGTACGACTCCGTAGTACTTTCCAATTTAATGGGACCCGACGAAGCACACTTACGCTGTCCATGGTCAAGTGTTCCAAATAATAATCTATTTCTAATCATGTAACAACTAAAGCTAAATCTTAATCCATGGTAAATAATCTCAAGAATGAACGATATGCATCATCAGTCTACAGCCCAATAATACATCCGTTCGAATAGACCAAAAGAATAACACAGGTCTATTAAAAAAATAAAACATGCAACTAAAAATAACTGTATTTAAACAGTACAACAAGGTAAGGTATACTTGCCTGGAAGCCAGGCGAAGATGCGAACACAAACTAGCCATGGAAGTAGCAGTACAACAATAGAAACTGGAGATGATCTCCCCGGATGCTGTCACAAATATCACTAACAGTCCCGGAATGAGTGAGATACTCAAAAAAAAAATATATACATCCAATTTGGATATAGGGGCAAAAAGTAGTTTCTGGTCAACACAGGGTCCACAAGTGGGCCCGTCTTGCACCAAAAAATGTGCCAGAGGCAAGGTTCTCCAAATTTGTTGAACTTAGTGTCAACAAGTCCAGAACAATGATATGAACCCAATAAAATGTTCAGAACTGGGTATCGATGAGCCGATCACAAAATCGTCCGTCAAGTGGAGCCGCGGGGCCCACGATACGGGATTTTGTCAACGTTCTCAGAATCGAGCCAAACTTGGGTCACAGGACTAGCGTATCACTATGAATCCGATGGCATAAGTTTCTTTTCGAAACGACGAGCACACACGAAGTTACAACGAGTTCTAGAACAGGGCCGATACGGGGTGTTGTTGACGGATACGCATTGATTCCGATATGCACGCACATCCAAATCAACTTCTACGAAATCCCACACGTCCGTATTGACAGTGCACACATTTCGATAAAATTGGTACACAACGTGGATGTCCGAATTGACGGGACCCACTCCATTCTGGAGAATTTTAATATTTTAAAAACTAATTTTCTTCGATTTTGGATCTTAATTTACAAACCATATAAATCAAAATAAATTATTCTAATTAAAGACGTTGGAAGAGGGTTACATAGGGAACACACCTGCGAAGATAGCTCGCAGAATGGTCGAGGAACGGAGGCATGATCTCGTCGTGAAGTGGGTTGGTCGAGGCTCGGTTCCGCAAAATTAAGAAGAAGAAGAAGAAGAAGAAGAAGAAGAACAGTAGTATCAGCAGGGTGTCATCGCAGCGGCATTCCGGAGGAGAAAAAGGGAAGGGGAAGCCCAGGGAGGCATCGCCGGTCATTGGGGGTGCTCGTTGGCCGAAGGCGGTGCTCGACGGTCTCAGGCGGGGGCTCCGGCCGCAAGGTAGCACCGCAGCAGCAGTTGAAGCAACGGCGGTGGTGGCTCTGCTGTGGGGGGTTGGCTCGCCGGCGTCGGGGCGGTGGCGCAGGGCCAGGACGGTGGTCTGCTGGTGGTGGTCGTCGAGGTGAGGGCTGCGGGGGCCACGATATGAGGAGAGGGAGAAGGTGAAGCTTGGGTGGTCGAGGGGGTGGCTGATGTCGGTGCTCGGGGTCTGGTAGGTGGAGTTCGACGGTGAGAGAGGGTTGCTGCTCGGCGGAGGGATTGAAGAAGAAGATAAAGATGGTTGGAGGAGGCGGTCGAGGTCGAGGAGGTGAGGTGGCGGTGGTCGTGATGTCGGGGGTGGCGGTGGCGAGGCTGCTCGGGGAGATGGCTGTGGTGACGGTCTGCTCCGGCGGTCAGTGGCACCGGCAAGGGGTGGCTCCACTGTTGGGAGAGGGAGGTGGAGAACTGGGTGAGGGGGTGGAAGCTAGATCTAGGGTTTGGGTTTAGGTGATTTTATGAAAAGAAAAAGAAAAGGAAAAAGGAAGATATTTATATGTGTTCAATGCATTGGGTTGACCTAGAGTAGTTTGACTTGGTCAATACTCTTTTAGAATTGAGCTTGGGTTATCATGTAGGTATTTTAATGGGCTAGGATTTGGTTAAATTCAAAATGAATTGCTAGGATTAAATGAGGGCGATGTTGCGTGTTGCACATTCTGATAATTATGGGAAAATTCGCATGAAGGGGAAAGATGGATTTCTTCATGTATTGTCCAATGATGTGGACACCTTAATGCACTTTTGCATAAAAGTGTCCAATAATTAGAAAATTGCATAAAGACAGAAATTAGGTTTAAATTAATTAAAATTAATGTCCACGGTGTTCTTAAATTAATTAGAAGTACCTGGGACTAAAATTAGGTGGGACGCAAGTGTCATGGACATAGAGGACTCAGAATAGAATATTATCATAAATTAGGTTGCACAAAATGGGTCAAGGTTGTGTCTCCAATTTTGATTGGAACGCACAAGAAATGCAAAGTTAGATTTAATTGGATTTAAATAGGGAGATTTGTAATGATTTTTGTGCGTCTAAAATGATGCACAAGATAGAGTATTTGTGAGTTACACAAGGATCAGAATAGTAGGCTGGCATGTCTAGGAAAAGTATATGGAATTTGTTTGCAGGTAATAACTAGTGTAGTGCTATGAATATCAAAGCAACTGTACGGCGCACTAAGTGATATAAATATTGCACAATAAATATAAAACACAGTGTATTAATCCTAATTGGCACCAAATTAATCCTAATCTTTCCATCTAAGCTAAGTAGGCCTAAATTTTGGTCGAGGAGGTTTACATCAAAACACAAACAATCAATAAAGTATCCTAACTAGGTCTACTACGAATCTGTAGGAGGATGACCACCGGTGCGCATCAGGGATAAGAACAGATCATACTGCTCCCGTAAAATCGACACCGGTGTCGATGGAGAAGGCAGTGATGTCGGTGGAGTCTATATCGATGAAGACGCACCGGGAGGACGTATCTGCTCCAACTCTGCTAGTCGATGGTTATATGAATCCATGGTAGATAATAGTCTCGTACCCCTATGAACCATTGAATCCTGCATCATCGTCAGCCTCTCGCCCAAGGATAGCTGTGATGCCTGTAGCTCCATCATGCTGTGCTCTGTCAACGCTCTAAGATCAGCTGTCATATTACTGAGCTCCATGATGCTACGCTTGAGCATATCAAATCATGCGATGAGCGTCGGGTCATCCTCCTGCGGCTGGGACAGGGGCTTCTCTTCCATCCTTTGCAATAACTCATCACGAAGAGATGCAATCTGACGGTCAACGATCTCCTGGACTCGGGTCGACGACTGCGAGGGCTGTGGGGAATGCACACTTGCCGTGAAGGCCCTAGATGACTACGTCGCAACAAGGGCGTCATAGGATCCTGTACCATAGTACGTACCCCTCTGGAGACCACCATCGGCGGTCACCCACAGCTCGTCCATCGACGGAGATGGAGAGGGCTGCAAGAAAGTACCAGCCTCTCCCGCTGTAGGTGCACTAGCAGTCGCCTGCTCACGCAGCCTAAGATACTCGGCCTAAAAAAGTTTGGATACTCAATAATTGCCTAAGTTATATTAAAATTAACACAAAGTAAAGTAATACTTACATAGGTCTGCAATGCCCTCTCATCAATGAGATTCTCGCCCTTTCGATGGGTGGCCAGGAAGACGGTCTCCATGTTTGCATCCTCACCCCTCTGTACCTGTTAAAATTATATTATTTAGTACTAAAATTAAATATTTTATCCTACTACCATTTTATCGTACTTGTATTAAAATAATATATCTGAAATAAAAAATATACCAAACGACAAAAATATTTTGTCATCGGAATCGAGCTACCACACCACTTTGCTGCCTTCTGCCTAGCCGCCTTGGCCTTCTCAGACCTTTCCTTGTACCTCGGATCGTCAAATCTAGCCCTCATCGCAGTCCACTTCTCAGGCATGATCCAACCTTGGATCGGTTTTCCTTCGCGATCACCAGCCTTCTGGTCATCGAGAGCATCACGAATCAGCTTGGCGGCAACGGCAGAAAACATATGCTCGATCAACTCGGCCCAGTGCGGTGGATAGAAATATGTATGCTATAATAAGTAATTTAGTAAGTTATATAATATGCATAAATTAGATGATTGATATAATATATTTTTACCTTGAAGTACGCAAACCAGAATGCCTTTCTCTCATCCGAAGCATCAAAGTAGTTGATCCAAGGGCCACCATAGTTGTACCTCAGAAAGTGGCCCAGGCGTCTCTGTACCGATGAGGGACGATATCTATACAGAGATAATTATTTTTATCGAAAAAGTCAATATATGATGAATAAAGAAATACACGACATATATGATGCTAAACCATCTAATTGACTCACTTTGTACCGTCGGCCCAAATCTCCGTTCTCGTCTCGTCCGGAGGTGCGCATGGAGGATCTAGCTGATGCTGGGACGATGTCGGCTCAACCTCCGCCATATGCTCATCTGTCTCTATGGTTTCGTCACCAGAAGAAACATTGGACGAGCACTACCAGAATAAGTCAAATTAGCGACATAAAGAAACGTTGCTAAATAGTCAAAAAATGCCGCTAAATAATTTTAGTAACGTAATTAGCGATGTTTTGTTGAAATTGCCTTTAAACTAGTCGCTGGCAGAAAAAATGTCGCCAAACGTCGGTATTTCGACGTTTTCTAGCGACTTATATGAGTCGCTATATTAGCGACGTATAGCGATGCAACATTGCTAAATTAGCGACGTATATTTTTGTCGCTATATGTCGCTAAATTAGCGACGTAGTTAGCGACATTTATAGCAACGTAAATAGCGACTTTTATAGCGATGTATGTGCGACTCATTTATTATGACCTGGCAATACTGCCATCAGCAATTTGCGACGGACAGCGACTTGTTTAGCGACATTTTTAGTGACATTTTTAGCAACGTATATAACGACGTATTCAGCGACGTAATTAGCGACTTGAGTAGATGTCGCTAAACGTCGCTAAATATACAGTAAAAAATAAAAACTGAATACTGAATTATTTCCAAACTATTCTTCCTGCAGTTTATGAATTCATAATTTGTACAAATAGACCCGGAATAACCCTCCATTGAATTTGCTGGGTTCGTCGACCGACCTCCTTCAATTGAACACTCAACACCGATAAATTAACATATATTTAATATGAATAATATAATAAAATTTAAAGAAAATAAAATATTGAGATTATAAACCGAATCAGGAGAAAATATCGTCGTAAAGAATACAGCAAATATCCACACAACTGAGTCTGAAAGCCTCAACCTAAAGAATACAAGAAATAATGTCTGAATATCTCAAAAATAAAAAATATTTATAAATGACCAAATATCATAGGTCAGAAACATAAATAATCAAAAAACGGTCCTAACTAGGACTACCATAGATCTGTAGGAGGATGACCACCGACGCGTATGAAGGATAAGAACAGATCATACTGCTCCCGTGAAATCGATACCATTATCGATGGAGAAGGCAGTGACGTCGGTGGAGTCTGTGTCGATGTAGGCGCACCAGAAGGACGTATCTGCTCCAACTCTGCTAGTCGCTGGTTGTATGAATCCATGGTAGATAATAGCCTCGTACTGCTATGAACCATTGAATCCTACATCATCGTCAGCCTCTCGTCTATGGACAGCTGTGATGCATGTAGCTCCATCACGCTGCGCTCTGTTGATGCTCTAAGATCAGCTGTCAAATCCCGGAGCTCCATGATGCTGCGCTCGAGCATATCAAATTATGCGATGAGCGTCGCATCATCCGCCTGTGGCTGGGACAGGGGCTCCTCCTCCATCCTTCGCATCAACTCATCAAGGAGAGACACAATCTGATGGTCAACGTCCTCCTGGACTTGGGCCGACGACTGCGAGGGCTGTGGGGAATGCGCACTTGTCGAGGAGGCCCTAGATGATTGCTTCGCAACAATGGCACCATAGGATCTCGTACCGTAGTACGTACCCCTCTGGAAATATCGTACGTGTTGGCACATACTTCCCACAGCTGATTCAACTCATCTATCAAAGGCTATAAATATACATCGATATCCCTCTTCGGATTGTTCGGACTTAGGATAATAACGGTTAGGAACATATACGAAGTCTTCATGCACATCCAAGGCGGTAGATTGTACGGAGTGACGATCACAGGCCAACACGAATACTGGGAGCCTGAAAGTCCGAATGGGGTAAAACCGTCGGAGGAGAGCCCCAATCTAATATTACGCGGATCCGAAGCAAAATCTGGATACTCTCGATCAAAGTGCTTCTATGCTTCCCCATCGGATGGATGATCCAATACTCCTTCGATCTATTTTCGCCTGTGCCAACTCATATTTTCTGTAGTCTTATTCACCATAACAACCTCTGCAACCGCGACGTCAAATGCAAGTAGTACATCGAATCAGTAGGCTTCTTTGCACCGACAGACTTTCCTCTTCCAGTAGCCTTGTAGCGATCAGCACCACAGAATCTGCACGCATCTTTATCCTAGTCATCTTTGTAGTACAACATGCACCTGTTGCAACATGCATCGATTTCTTATATCCAATCCAGAGCGATATCACCATCCGCTTAGATCGGTAGAAGTCTTTAGGCAACTTTGCATAGTCTGGTAAGATCTATAATCAAATCCATTAGTCGGTTATAGCATTCTTGTGACATGTTAAAATTGGACTTGATGCTCAACAATCTTGTAACAACCTCCAACGGTGAATAATCTTTATAACCAGGATTTAATAGAGTACTTGCATTCTCCAACAACTCCATAAACTTTGCAGGATCGGTATTCGGTGCCTCCTCAGCTACATCATGATTGTCCGGATCGAAACTAGGCCCCGTCGTATCAAAAACCATGTTCACCCACCCGTCGTCGTAAGCAGCGTGGTAGTGGACATCCATATATAGCTCCACATAAGGCTCCAACTCCGATGCTAAAGACACAAGTTCTCCGTGCATGGTCCACTGATAGTAATTCGGCATGAAACCCTTCGAGTACAAATGATATGTGACTTCCACTTTTGGATGATATTTTAAGTTGCGACATCTCACACACGGACACTTAATTTTGGTACCATCCATGGACTGAGAGAACGCCTTGGTGAACTACAGGAACTGCTATACACCCTCAATAAATTCATCCTGCACACCGCATATGTCATTAGGATGACGGTTGTACATCCACGAACGATGACGCAGATAGTAATTCATATTCATTTCTAGATACTTCTGCAGCAAAAATGAATATACAATTACCTTCAAGTATATACTCATCATTAACTATAATACATGCACTGATACTCCTAGTCCTAGCATATATACTCATCGTTAAATACAGTACATGCACTGATACTCACTGCTACCTTCAAGTATGGTTGTTTGAGTGATTGAGTGAGCTTGGGTTACTAGGGAGAGCAGTTCACAGTTTTCAGTATGCATCATTTGGCAGTGATCAACTGAAGGGAGAGCAGTGTGCAGCTCTGTGCTAGAACAGCAAGGGGGAACACAACTAAGTAGTGTGCAGCTCTGTGCTACCACAGTACAAAGGGAAGCATACAGCAGTTTACATATTAGACCCATTCAAGTCTGTTTTGGGCTTGGGGTTAAGGTGGAGTATTTCAGGTGGCTTGGTAAAACGTCAGCTAGGTATGAACTCTACCATTGACAGGACCCCAATAAATGGAGCAAAATATGACCTACTTATAAAAAATTGAACTTGTTTCTTTGTGAGACATAAAAATGCTACCTAAAAGGATTATATGGCCAAACTGGTCAAAACTATTGTAGATCTGACCAAAATCAAGCCATTTTCTAGATAGGATAATCCTATTATCCCATTTCCTATTCTAGATGTACTATATTCCCAAAGGTGCTTCCATAGTGAACTGAAACACAAAATGAGATGTGAACTAATTTATGTGTACATTTCTAGGCAAGAAAGCATAATTTGACATACAAAACAAAATTTAGATCTAAAGTAGAGGTGGTCAGTTATCCAATAGTATGCTCAGGGTACCTGATGCTGCTTGAATTATTGGCCCTTTAAGAAGTCTAATATTTTGGCCAGTTAGGATCCTACTAACTCAAGATATGGAAGATGACAAACAATATATCATAGATTTTTCCAACTGACAATCTAACATATGCTAAACTATGTTGTTGGAACATGACCATCAGGAAGTGACTTCCAGGAGAAGATAAGTGATATGAATATACTTTTGAAACAGATTACATATATGTAGTGGCCGTCAAGTATCCAAGAAGATGGTGTAATTCATGTTGACACAAATGTGACTAGTGCAGCATACGATGAAACCAATTACTTCATTGTCTGGAGTACTTATCGATATTGCTATCTTGGTCCTTGCAAGGAATATTAAGTTTGGTATTTTGTTTTATATGTGCATAGGTCTCTATCAACAACAAACATGTGAAAAGTGTCAAGGTCTAGTGTTAGGAACAGGACAAACCCATCCCCTATTAAACACTTTCATGAGAGCAGCATACTATGTTCTCGATGGGTGCCAGGGTTTTTGTCTTAGCATCAATAATTATCCTGTGTGTGTCCGAGTTAGGGTTAGGGTGTCAAGGTCTAGTGTTAGTGTGTTCGCGTGCGTGTGTGTGTGTGTTCGAGTTAGGGTTAAGGTTAGGGTTAGTGTGTGTCAAGTCGTGTCGTATCATATTGTGTCGTGTCATTTAGAGAGAGGGAGAGATAGAGAGAGGAGCTCACTGATTGATTGGAGAGAGGAGAACGCAGGAGGGAGAAGGAGTCATCGGAGGGGAGAGGACGCCGGAGGGAGGAGGGGAGCCAGAAGAAGGAGGAGCTGACGGAGGGAGGAGCACCCTGGATGGGGGAGGATACGGCCGGAGGGGGGTCGTCGAGGTGGGGCGCCGAGATGGGGGGGCGGTTTAAAAATTTTAAGATTTCGATCGAAATGGGGGGAAGAAAAATTCGTCAAACCCTATATAAAATAAATTAGCGACGTTGGTCTATACGTCGCTAAACGTCACGAATATAATAATATACTGCGACTTAAATACATAAACGTCGCTAAACGTAGCTAAAATTAAAAAGTTATCGATATTTAGCGACTAACTAGCAACATATTATATATTTATAATAATTGTAGTCGCTAAACATCGCCCCACGTCGCTTTCACTGACGTATTGCGATATTTTATATGGATGTTGCTAAATACCTATAATTCAGCGATGTTTTATTTGGACGTCGCTAAAAATGTCACTAATCCCACAATTTTTAGTAGTAGAGGGAGTAGTATCAGGCCTGGAACTACTCATCCCAGGAGTGCTGCCACATAACATCGTCGCAGTCGGAGATGTGACTGGTCGATATACTGGAGTACTAGGCACCGAGGATCTAGAACCAACAGTAGGCAGTTCTAGAGGAGCACTCTGTCTACCTTGGGACCTGCCAAATGCTCCGCTTCGTCCTATCATACCTAATAACAACATATGATGATAGAACAAATAAACAAATATATAGTATATTCTAAAATCAAAATGTTATGCATATCTCACAGCATTAATGGAATTGCACAGTAAATAACTAATAGTATCACAAGTCTAAATAGATAGTACATTCTACAGTTAAAATATAATACATACCTTCGTCCAAATAGTATATTCTACAGTCAAAATATAGTACATTCTACAGGCAAAATATTTTATTTTCAATCATCTTCAGAAAATTATATTTTATTTTCAATCATCTTCAGAAAATTTATCTTGTTCACCTTCCTCGTCCTCCTCTTCCTCTTCCTCTTCCTCTTCCTCTTCCTCTTCCTCATCATCTTCACTTTCATCTACTTCGTCTTCATCTTCATCTTCCTCTTCGAATAATTCTACCACTTCTACATTATTAGTCGTATAATGAGTAACTTTCGTTGAGTCCACATCTACAATATTTGTTACAAGAGGTAGCTCGTCCTCCTGATAAGCTATTTCGTCAAAGTCAAAGATATTTCTAGCTTTAGTCTTGCACACTGCCCACCAATCCGACCTCGTTTTCCCCCGTCTAGGATAAGTTGTGAAGTACACGAGTGGAGCCTGACTTGATAGGATAAATGGTTCGTAGCCTTGATATCTACGCTTGTAGTTTATATCCACAAGACCATGCTTGTCAATTTTCCAACCTTGATCTTAAATCAGATCGAACCATTCACACTTGAATAGTATGATCTTAGCAGGTTCTATGCCATAATTATATGTCAACTCCATAATCTCTCGTAAGATGCCAAAGAAATCATTGCCTGGATCGACGTCTTTGTAGTTCGAAGATTTGATACACAAACAACTATTTTTCGTGGAATCAAGATCTAGAAAGTTGTCTCTGATTGGAGCATTTGTTGACTTGAATCTAAACCCATTTACACAATAACTTGGCCATATTTTGACGACAGTAATTGGTCCCTTGGCTAGAGTTCTAATAGATTCAGTCTCGGGTGTTATTAGATGATCGACCTAAATACCAAAGTAGCGATAGTAAGTTATTTATTATGCAAGTACATACAGAAAAAGTAATTACTGAGCTCCTTACATATGCGCTCAACCAAGAAGGAAAATAACGTCTTATTTCATGTTCTACTTCTTCATCTCTTATGTAGGGTCTAACCGACCTCAACTCATCATTATATGTGCTAAAAAATAATGAAGCAACCGTTGATTAGTAGCATAATAGTAGCTTATACTATTACATTGAGATAACGTAAATGTGGACATATTAACTACTTAACCCTCTAGCTTCTCCACTTTATCCTCGTTACAATTGAGTAATATATACAACTGAGCGGCCCTTAGCTCGTCGTCATTCAAATATCTCTTCTTTATTTTCCCCGAAGGCTCACCGGACGCATTGAATACTTTCAGTATTGCATCATTAGATTCCTGATATCCGTCGTCATTTCTTGGAGCTCTCATTCTATTAGTAGCAACATAAGCTTCACAAATATAGCTCTCAACCCGTGCCTTATTTTTTACCTTTCTTTTTAGGTGATTCAGATGCCACTCGAATGGGTACATCCACCGATAATCGACAGGACCACCAACATGTGCCTTATAGGAAAAATAAATTGACAAATTCTCTATAGAGTCGAATAATCTAGGAGGAAACACCTTCTGGAGCTTGCACAGTGTTACCGCAATGTCCTTCTCTTACTTTTCTAGACGATCGACGAGCAACTTATTAGAACAAAAATCTCTAAAGAATATGCTGAGCTCTGTCAATGGATCCCAAATGACCTACGGTAAAAATTCCTGAATGCAATCAGAATTAATCTCTCCATGAATACGTGACAATAGTGGCTCTTCATACCTTCCAGTTTATTATCCTTGAGGTCGACGCATCTTCTCAAGTTTGACACGTACCCGTCTGGAAATTTTGGACCCTGAATCCACCTACAAAGTCTTCCTTTATCCTCCTTCTCCAGTGAGAAAATTAACTTAGGCTGCTTTAACTTTTTATTCCCCTCCTCTATCAAATGCAACGCAAGACGTCTACATATTTTTTCTAAGTCCAACTTGGCCTTCAGATTATTTTCCGTATTCCCCTTTACCTCTATTACAGTATTAATTATGTTATCAATCACATTCTTCTCGATATATATGGCATCAAGGTTATGTCTGATCAGATTGGTGATCAAATATGGCAGATCCCAGAATATACTCCTCTTCATCCAGTTATGGGTGCAACCAAATCCGTTACACTTGTACCCCTTAGCAGGCTCTTTGATAACACTTGGTAAATCTTTTACCTTTTTCCATATCGTGTATCCGGACCACCTTGGCGGTGGATTGGCCTTCTCCGCAATGCCCGCATAAAAAGCATTCATGTTCGTCCGGTACGGATGATCCTTCAACAAAAATTATTGATGATAATTGAGGAAGCATGATTTGCCTTCGTATTTCAATCGGAGAGCCTTAGTGTAGTCCATATAATATGGACATGAGAGACGACCATGAGTGTTCCATCCTGATAATATTCCATAGGCCAGAAAGTCGTTGATAGTCCATATAAGTGATGCCCTCATCTAAAAATTCTGCTTTCTAGAAACATCGTACGTGTTGGCACCTATTTCCTATAGTTGATTCAACTCATCTATCAAAGGTTGTAAATATACATCGATATTCCTCTTTGGATTGTTCGGACCCGGGATAATAACGGTTAGGAACATATACGGAGTCTTCATGCATATCCAAGATGGTAGATTGTACTGAGTAACGATTATAGGCCAAAACGAATATTGGAAGCCCGAAAGTCTAAATGGGGTAAAACCGTCGGAGGAGAGCCCCAATCTGACATTACGAGGATCCGAAGCAAAATTTGGATACTCTCGATCAAAGTGCTTCCATGCTTCTCTATCGGATGGATGATCCAATACTCCTCGATCTATTTCTGCATATGCCAACTCATGTTTTTTGTAGTCTCATTCACCATAAACAACCTCTGCAACTGCGGCGTCAAAGGCCAGTAGTGCATCGAATCGGTAGGCTTCTTTGCACCGACAGACTTTCCTCTTCCAGTGGCCTTGTCGTCTTTGTAGTAGAACATGCACCCGTTGTGACATGCATCAATTTTCTCGTATCCCATCCAGAGCGATCTCACCATCCTCTTAGATCGGTAAAAGTCTTTAGGAAACTTTGCACCCTCTAGTAAGATCTCTATAATCAAATCCATCAGTCGGTTATAGCATTCTTGTGACATGTTAAAATTGGACTTGATGCTCAACAATCTTGTAACCACCTCTAACGATGAATGATCCTCACAACCAGGATATAATGGAGTCATTGCATTCTCCAGCAACTCCATGAACTTCGTAGAATTGGTATTCGGTGCCTCCTCAGCTGCATCATGATTGTCTGGATTGAAACTAGGTCCCGCCGTATCAAAAATTATGTTCACCTACCCGTCGTCGTAAGCAGCGTGGTCGTGGACATCCATGTATGGCTCCACATAAGTCTCCGACTCCGATGCTAAAGACACAAGTTCTTCGTGCGTGGTCCATTAATAGTAATTCGGCGTGAAATCCTTCGAGTATAAATGATATGTAACTTCCACTTCTGGATGATATTTCAAGTTGCGACATCTCACATACGGACACTTAATTTTGGTACCGTCCATGTACTGAGGGAAAGCCTTGGCGAACTATAGGAACTGCTGTACACCCTCAATGAATTCATCCCGTACACTGCACATGTCATCAGGATGAAGGTTGTACATCTACGAACGATGATGCAGATAATAATTTATATCCATTTCTAGATACTTCTGCAAAGATGAATAGACATCGTTTAAGTATATACTCATAGTTAAATATAGTACATGTACTGATACTCCTAGTCCTAGCATATATACTCAGGAATACCCAATTATGTTATACACCTACTCGTCTACATACACATAAGAATACTCAGGAATATAGTACATGCACTGATACACCTAGTCCTAGCACTGATAGTTCTTCATTCAACTCTGTATCCTGGATACTCATATTGCAGTGTATCAGTGAGTGTCAACTCTGTATCCTGTATATCCATACTTGACATTTATTTCTAAAATGTTACTCGGTAAAGCCTAATTTATATTTAATTATTATATTCCTAATGTGGACTAGACAATACCACACATCCAGTGCCTGTACCTGTCTCATATATGACTGAATATTCTTACAAAAATACTTGAGATGCCGGGTATTTGTGAAAAGTATTTCTCTATACAATGTATAGGACACTCACATGCTAATAAGTAGTATGATTAGTTTAAAAAATATCGTCTAATAGTGGGTTATATTTTGGTAAAAAGTAGTCTGATAAGTTGTTGGTAACAACAGTCAGTATATGTGTCTGTATCATATCCCAAGTCATGTCTATGTCTGTGTATGTGTCATGTCCACTATTAAATATCGTGTTCGTATCTCAGAGAGATTGACAGAAAGAGAGAGAGAGAGAGGGTTAGGGTTTACACCCTCTGTGACAGTGTCTGTATCATGTCTGTGTCAGTGTGTGTGTGTGTGTGTCGTGTCAGTGTCATATTGTGTCCGTATTTTTGAGAGAGAGAGAGAGATCGGATTACGGTTAGGGTTAGGGTTTACACCCTCTGTGATAGTGTTTGTGTCGTATTTGTGTAGGTATGTGTGTATCGTGTCTGTGTCAGTGTCATATTGTGTTTGCATCTATGAGAGAGAGAGATTGGGTTAGGGTTTACCTAGAGGAGGAGGAGGATAAGCCTGAGGTCGTCGGAGGGGAGGAGCCACGACGGAAGGGAGGAACCATGCGGGAGGGGGCACCCGGAGGGTCCGCCGGAGTAGGGGGGTTGTGGGAGAGCCGGTGGGGGGGTAGGGATGGGGGGAAGCAGGAGTAGGGGGCTGTGGAGGACGCCAGAGGGGGCACTTCGCCGGAGAGGGGGGGAGAGCGGGGATTTTTGAAATTTTGGTGGAAGATTTCGACAGAAGGGGGTAAATGAAACCTATATTAAAAAAATTAGCGACGTTTAGCGACGTCAACTTATGACATGCCTAATAAAAAATAACGACGTCATAACTAGACGTCGCTAAATGTCTCTAATTCAAAAGTTTGCGACGTTATAGACGTCGCTAAAAATGTCGCTAAAAATCAAAAAAACTAAAGTCGCTAAATACGTCGCTAAACGTCGCTAAATCAAAAAACTCAGCGACGTTTAACGACCTTAAAGAAGCTTATAGCGACTATTCTTTTAAATAACTAAATTACAGTCGCTAAACATCGCTATGTGTCACAAACAGTGACGTATAGCGATGTTTTTTTGGAGTCGCTCAAATCTTTAATATTAGCGACGTTTTAATATAACGTCGCTATTTTATCATATTTTGGTAGTGATGTATCTAACGTCTCATGTCCATAACACGTTCGACAAAATACTAACTATGTCACAAGTCCACAAGAAAGATACTATCAAGTCACTATCTCATAATCACAAGAATTGTCCTAATACAGAAGCCAAAACCTCGAATGTCTCAAGTAAGGACTATATACATAAAAGTCGTATACAGTGTCCTAGGGTACAGTGCAAGGGTTGCACTTATAAGGTGATACGATGATAATACAATCTAATAATATCCGATTCCGCGTACGAAAGTCGCACCCGAATACAACTCGAACACTAAGTATCATAACGGTCCTAGATCACAATAAGTACATGCAAAGCAATAGAAATAAATCAGAAGCTAGTAATAGAAAAGAGTACAAAATACTGGAACAAAGGCAATGTACACATGTCTGTTGCCTTCTGTTGCGGTACTGTCTGACTGGTGTCCTCAACTGGTAATGCAGCGGATCCAAGTTATCCTATTATAACATATTCTAGTTAATATTCACAATCTAATCTAATTAAAATAGAAGAATATGATCGTTGCACTGCACCGACTAGTATTGCGACGTTCGTGCCAGCAATCAAGAAATCTCATGGTGTAGGATAGCGTGCCAAAAAACACGTACCATGCTACTGTATCTTACGTTGTGAGGGTCTCGTACATTGTGCCATCATAAGTATGTTTAGGCAATTATATGAGTTCTTATATGAGTATTCCTTTATGCACATAGATATGCTACGATGTCCCAAAACTTGCAACAATGCTAACATTTACTTCGAGCACGCATATAGTCAATCAACCATGCATGTCGACACCAATTAATACTGAATGAAAGATAATTTAAATTTTGGAATTATTAGTTATTTAGTGAAAAATATCGAAAAAGTCGTCGTTGCATGCACAAGGTTCCGTTGCACGTCGACTAGGTGTTCTAGCTACTTTGGCAACAAGTTTGTGCATGCAAGGTTGCCAACTTGCATAAAATTTATTTAATATGTAAAATATAATAATTAATATTCTAAAAAATATTATTTAATTTCTTGAAATTTATATTATAATAATAAAATTACAACATCTATCAAAACTAGGTTATTATGGTTTACACATTATCAAAACTAGTTTGTGCATGCAAGGTTCCTCATTTGTCATCTAACATAATTATGGGTTCATACAAGGGTTTTCACATGAAAAAATAAATATTAACAAAGAAGTTACAAAACTTACGTGTTTGTGATTGCGGCGGAGGCTCTTCAT
>JAYESA010000013.1:65176026-65178526 GCA_036927795.1 Iris macrosiphon
TATATTTATATAGATAGTTAGTTATATGGTGTAGTGTTAGAGTGAGGTAGTTGGGTATCTCAATACCTTGAGATACCCAAGGTATTGAGATATTAGGGATAAGGTATTGAGGTAGCCTATGTACTAGATTATATATATATATATATATATATATATAGTTAGTTAGTTAGAGTTAGAGGGTAAGGTATCTCAATACCTTGAGATACCAAGGTATTGAGGTAAGGTTGGGTATCAGAGGTTATTGAGGTGTTTACCTATACACTAGGTTATATATATATATATATATATATATATATATATATATATATATATATATATATATATATATATATATATATATATATATATAGTTAGATATATGTTATATATATATATATTAGTATATAGTAGTGTATATATATAGATAGATAGTTAGTTAGCTAGTGTTAGTGAGGGGTAAGGCTTGAGTATCTCAATACCTTGAGATACTCAAGGTATTGAGCGTCGGGGCAAGGTATTGTGTTTTAGCCTAGGAATGAGATTAGAGATGCTTATATATATATATATATATATATATATATATATATATATATATATATATATATATATATATATATTAGAGGGTATAGACGGGGAGTATAGCGTAGGTTGAGGTATCGGATACCGAGGGTATCCTGGTATCTCAAGGAGGCGAGTTTGAGGGTTTATTAGCTTAATGACCTAATTTTGACCTAGAAGTTTAGGGGCACCCTAGTTTGACCTAGAGTTGACCGTAGTTGACCCGGTTGACCGCCAAAGTCAACTTTGATCTAGATTTGACCCATGGTTGACTTTTGGACATAGAGTTGACTTTTTGACCCAGATTTTACCGGTTTGACCCGTTTGACCTAGAACGACCCTAGAAGCTTGTTTTTAGTTATTTTATATCTGTTTAACTCATTAGAAACATGTTTAACCTTGTTTTTCATAATAGTTCCTTGCGACACCAGTTCGGATTGCTAGTTGCTCAGGACGTCAGGCGAGTACATTCTCTGATAGTTTTTATTATCTGATAATTATTATGATTCAGATTTTAGTATAGTATTCTCTGATTTTTCTGGCACGACACGGACTAGTATTTCTAGATTTATTTACTTACGACACGTATATTTTATGTTTCTGGCCTCTATCCTGAAATTACCTACTGGCATCACTACAGGCATCACTACATGCATCACTCATGTTTCTGGCTGGACTCATACTTGATTTATGTGTCGAGTCTTGGATTCACTTGAACTAGTCGGGACGGGAAAATACTCGAGTAGATATGTAAATATTCCCAACTGGAATCCCTGGAATTACCCCCTCTGGTCTAATCTGGAATGATAGCAGCCGCGCACCCAGTATCGGTGAGCCGTACTTACCCCTAGCCGTTTACATGTCGAAACAGGTATTTCAAAGGCACGAGTTCATTCTTTCTAGTCTGGACTCACTTGCATTCTTGACTGGTCTCACTTATAGTTTCTGGACTTGACTCATTATATGTACTCTTGCTGGACTCACTACACGTTCTTGTGCACATACTTGATCTTAGTTTAGATTTCTTATATCCTGCAATTATTACTATCTTGCTTCTGATTTTCATGCATCTTTACCTTTATGCACCAGTGATACATATATATTTTCTTGTTTCATACCTTCTTTCCTTCACCTTGCTACTTGCTACAACTGCTTTATAGTTTTTATCATTTAACTGGAACTGCTGTTAGAGGTGTACTTGCTCCAATCCTGACTGGATATATTTTTCAGAGGATCCGGAGGATTGGTGTCTGATATTTTATGGACCTCAGCCTGTCGATGGTGCAGATAGGGACCCCCTAGTTTAGGAGTAATTTTCGGGTTGGTAGCCGGGATCACTAGGACCTCAGTTGTTGTATTTATTAGCTTTTGGTACCGGATTTGTCCCCGATTTTGGATTGAGACTTTGTATTGTATTTGATTCAGGATGTTGTATTATTATTATTATTATTATTGTTGTTGTTGTTATTTTAGTAGCAGTTGTTTAGCCTTGTAGTTGTTAGACTTCTGTGTTATCTTATCGTGCTTAGATTCGTGATTGAGTATTTATGATTATCTTTATGATATTGCTCCTCCGTTTGGAGTTGAGATCTTGACAGGTATATATATTGATTGCGTGAGATTGTTAGCTAGATAGTAGACCTAGACAGCCTTCTACCGCCGATGCTGCAGTGTAGGCTGGACGTACCCACGACTTATGCCCAATTTTTCGGGTGCGGGTCGTGACACATTTTGGTGGCAGCCCCATGTAGGTCTCGATTCGCAATTAGTACGATATAGTGGTAGTAAAACGACTTAGTTATACTGCTGTGAGCCTGCCCTAGGATATAAGATCTAGGATGAGAGTGTACTCAATCACGACTAGGAACAATTCTAATCTAATTATTCTGAAATTGCTTTTTTTAAAATATTACTGTCCTTCTTTGATGATATCGTATCTTGCGCCTATTGACTTCTTTTGATC